>JANBPT010000259.1:0-50015 GCA_027575765.1 Tieghemiomyces parasiticus
CGGTTGACACCCTTGACCTCGTTGATGATACGGCTGCTGATACGTTTCAGGACATCGTAGGGCATGGGGAACCAGTCAGCAGTCATAAAGTCGGTGGACTCGACGGCACGGAGGGCGATGACCTGTTCGTAGGTGCGCTTATCACCCATGACCCCCACGGAACGGATGGGGAGGAGCGCGGCGTAGGCCTGGGAGATCTGGCGGTACAGACCGGCCTTCTTGATCTCCTCAATGTAAATATGGTCGGCCAGGCGGGCGATCTCGACCTGCGGGCGGGTGACCTCGCCCAAGCAGCGGATGGCGATGCCTGGGCCGGGGAACGGGTGGCGCCAGACGAGGTCATCGTCAATGTTGAGCAGCTTACCCAGTGAACGCACCTCGTCCTTGAACAGCTCGCGCAGGGGCTCGATGAGCTTGAGGCGCATATCCTCCAGGAGACCGCCCACGTTGTGGTGGGACTTGATGGTGGCCGAGGGTCCCTTGAACGAGATGGACTCAATCACGTCCGGGTACAGGGTACCCTGCAGGAGGTAGTCAATTTTACCCAGACCGGCGGCCTCGGTACGCTGGTCAATCTTAAGGGCCTCGGCCTCGAACACCTCAATGAAGGTGTTGCCGATAATCTTGCGCTTGCGTTCCGGGTCGGTGACGCCCGCCAGGCGGTCCAAAAACAGGTCGCTGGCGTCAACCACATCCAAGTTGATACCCAGCCGGTCGCGCAGGATGGCCTTGACGGTCTGGCACTCGTTCAGACGCATCACGCCGTTGTCAACCAGGATGGCGTGGAACCGATCACCGATGGCCTCCTTCATCAGCTTGGCTGCCACCGTGCTGTCCACACCGCCGCTGACGGCGCCTACCACCTGCCCCTTAGGGCCCACCACCGTACGAATCCGTTCAATCTCCTTCTCAATGAAGGACGCCATGGTCCAGTTGGTCTCGCATTGGCAGATTTTGACCACGAAGTTCTGGAGTACACGCTGGCCGTCCATGCTATGGGTGACCTCCGGGTGGAACTGGATCCCGAAGATACGGTCCGTATCGTGACCGATGGCTGCGTAGGCCGAGGTCGAGGTCTCGCCAATGACGCGGAAACCTTCCGGGGCGCTGTCTAGGTGGTCGCCATGGCTCATCCACACCTCGCTAGTTTCAGGCAGACCTTCGAAAAGATGGTCGACGAACGGGTGCTCCGCGTGACTAATGATCTTAAGCTTCGCAGGGCCGTACTCGCGGCGCTCACAGATACCGATCTTACCGCCCTTGTTGCGAGAGATTTCCTGCAGACCGTAGCAAATGCCCAGCACGGGCACACCCAGATCAAACACCCGCGGATCGACGTGCGGGGCACCGTCGTCGAAGATGGAGTAGGGACTGCCCGAGAGGATCACACCTGGAGTTGAAGGGAGAAGGGGGGGATGGAGGTACAGAAGCAAGAAATTATGGTTGCGTCAATTAGTCATGGAAAACGTTAGGCAGCGGAGGGGGCTACAGCGGTTCAATCGTACTGGTCGCGGTGGCCAGAGTAGAAACTGACAACTGTATAAATTTCCAGCACTGCCTAGTTCCGGGATTTGATGGTTGTACAACTCACAGCGTGTGGTCGCTGGATACAACAGGTCGAGCTCCCTTGGACTTACCCTTAGGACTGAAGTGGAGCTCATCGATCTTCTGGGTACAGGGTAGGAGCTCGCAATACACGCCAGCCTCACGCACGCGGCGGGTGATGAGATGGGAGTACTGGGACCCAAAGTCCAGGATCAGGATGGTGTCATAAAGCGAATGGACCTCGGTGGCGCCTTGCATGGTGAATGGAGTTGGTGGTGGTAGGTATGGTCAGGCAAGGTGGCGAGAGGAAAGCCCTTATTGGAAAGAGCAGGTAGTCGTTGTGGGGTTGGGATGCTAGGAAAAACACCAAAACCCTTCGAATATTGAGTAACGAGGTGGCTTGAGGATGAGCAGGCCTGGCATCGGAGAGTCGCCGTGACTGGCTTGAGCCTCATAGACGAGGTGGGAGGGAGGAGGAGGAGCGGCGGTGTCTGGCAGCGTGGCCTAGCGGCAGGAAAAAAAATATACCCGGGCCAAAGTAACCACTGTAGGTGCGAAAAAAAAAAGAATTTACACTTATCTCCCCCTCGATTGTGACGAATTAGCCCACTCGGTTATCGGATGTGGCCTATCGACCTTAGGACCCCTCGGCTACGTTGCTGATTGGACAGCGTTAGCGTCGGGGTGTGGACCACCTCTATCAGACCCGAAACCTCCCGAGAATAAAGTATGTGTACAATATGATGCACTAACGTCAAGAAAATAAACAACATCAAAGCAAACTACTGTGACCCTGGGGAAATCACGCACAATGGGTGCTGCATTTGAAGTTGGAGATACCTAATTTTGCCACCACCGACATAAAAAAAAGGTTTACTGTGCCAGATTCAATGCGTCCTTCGGTACAGCTCACTCCGAGCATTAAACCGTTCTTCACGGCATAGTCTATGTGTTTGCCTTTCCAATATCTTAGATTCGATCTTCAACGTAAACGCGCCAAGCGTATTGTGGCTGGCCCCAGTATACACGGTTAGCCTCATGGTTTAAAAGCTAAATGTATCCGCTCTGACCGGTAAGCTCTTTTCCGGGCCCCCAACACATTCCCCCCCGCATCGTAAACCCCGCTCTGCGCTAGCACCTGGTATTGAATACCTCTACCCACTATGGGATCATTTGTAGTCTCTCTGACGACTAGCTCCACCACCAAAAGCCTTTCCAGGATCTTTCTCTTGATATATTTGGCCGAAACCAGTACCGTAGGTAATAACCCTAGGGGAGCGAAAAATGCACTAATGGAAAGGGTCAAACGAAATCGTAACTAACTAAAAGAGCTTACCTCCGAAAACGGTGAATACGGGTCGATATTGTGGGTAGAGCTAGAGCGGTTGATTTATTGAGGGGAGACCGGGTAAGTCTTGTATACTAAACGGTGGTCGGTAGCGTAGTACTTGGTTGACAGTTGGGCAAGGAGAAGGAGCCTGGGTCGACAGTGAAGGGCAGGGGCAGGCACCTAGCGATGTGGAGAACGACCGTGGCGAAGTTGTCGGATCAGTAAATAATATAGAAGGAATGGGCCCTAAACGGATAAGAAGTGGAAGAGAGAACCTGTCAAGATGGCCGATGCCAAACTGATCGGAAAGGTAAGTTAACTATTGTAATGGAAGAGTAAGGAAGTGGAAGACAAGGAATAGCAAATGGTGGAAGAATAAGCCAGAGTGGAAAGCATACCATAACATGCGGTGCCCCTCAACGGGGTTTGGCACCCACTGGACAAGTAGACAGGCGAGGGGGGGGGGTTATTGGAGAAGTGGAAGGCTGCCCGGAGATGGCGAGTGCTATTCACTGTCAAGCAATATAAGAGAGCAGGCGACAAAGCGGAGAAGGATCAACCGAGGGTCAAGGCCTCTGGTTGATACTTTTGCTTGGGCCGGCGTCTCCCCGGAGGAGCATGGAAGGCGGGCAGTTGGGTGGTGGCGCCTCGTTCTCGGTGGGTTTGCTTTCGGTATGATGGGTAGGGGGGGCGGTATTTTGTGAAGGCAAGGATTACGTGGATTATGGGCACCACGCAACCCCTCTTCATTTGGAGCCGTCACATTCATACGATACCAACCAACAACCTTTTACTAAACTTCATTGCAACTTCATTAGAGCCATCCTGCCCTGTTTACAGATACCATAGTAGCATACACTTGGCATGAGTAGGGGTAGAGGGTAATGAGAGAGGGGTACCTGCGAGCAGCGGCCATAGGTGCCGTGTAGAAACCACGATGGGGAAGGACGGGGTAAGGGATGCCCTCTAGGCAACTCCCTTGGCACTCTCTCCCAATACCAGCCCGTCTGGTGGGCAGCTAGATTGAATTGCGTCGCGGCTCACAGGTGCCAAAATCCGGCTGCTCAACAGGTGAACTCCTACACAATCGTATGGCATCCCCAGGGCCCAAACCTCGTCGGCTGCCCTGTTTTGTAGACAAGCCCCGTTGCTCTTAATTAGGAGTGGGGGGTGCGTTTTGGGTACCAGTGATGACGCTACTCGTCAGCGGTGAAGGGCAAGGGCGTCTTCTCTAACTTCAGTGACGAAGGAGCACGTAGACTTAATCACGTTGGAGAATTCCCTGCAATGCATCATCACCGTTATCACCTGTGTCTCCTTTTCCGCTGTTCACCCTCTCTTCTTTGTTCGTTTACCGCACCTCCCGTGATTTACCTGGTGGTCATTATATTCTACAATGGCCTTTATGAATCTCAAACTGGAGCCTACATAGCGACCTCCCCTCCATTTGCACGGAGAGAGGGAGAGGCGAAGAGGCGGTCGGTGGTGCGCAGCCAATGTATTATCTAAAACCGATGGTTTGGCTTAGCGGATTCTCCGAGGGAAGGAGGGTCGGGAATGAGACAGCCTACATGTTGATTGTCATCGTTATTGACTGGATAATCTTTTAACAGAGAGACTTAGTTTATATTTTTTATATTGGTTGGTGTGGTTATCACGGGGTATATAGGATGGTATGTTAGTATGCCAGCGAATGTGATGTGGTATCTACGGCGGGGGGTGGCTGGGGGTAAATTGGCGAGGAGAGGGGAAAGGTTGAGTCGGTGACGATTCTGGGTCCAAAGGTCAAAGAGCTGCCGCGGTCTTTGTGATCGCCACACTTGACGTCGGAGGGCTGTGCCCTGATCGCGTCCGCCCTCCCCCAGCCCCTTCCTCCATCCCATCACCTGTCAGCGGGTGTGCCATAGGGCACGGTTCGGTTTTCTGGCCTATGTAGCGCAGTAATACGCTGTCCATGATGACTATAACATTGATGTTCTCGTCCCGGATGTATAATGACCGATAAAGCCACGCGTCGGATACGCTTAGAGTGACGGACTGAGGGGACATGTACGTGGCCGGTTACATAAGGGTCGGACCTTGTAGCGAATGCAATAGTGGCGTAGAAGGGGCGGGAGACAATGGATGGAAACCACCCTATACTTTTTCACGCCATATCAAACCAACAAAGGCTTTCGCATCTCGACCGGTCTTCTTCCCGCCTCCTAGCGTATCTGCTCTGTCCCCAACCGAACGGTACGATGCGAGCCACCACTCAAAATCGTGTGCGTTCATGTAAAGAGAGGGAGGAGGAGTCAGTCCTTTGTCGGATGATGTACATCAATGCCCGGTCTCCATAGAACTGAGTACCTGGGCCTGAACAATCATGACAGTCACTTTTGACGATTACAACCAAGACCTCGAGACCATCACTTTTGTGGTCTCCTACGACGGCGCTGTGGGGTCAAGCGTTAGGGTATTGCTCGTAGCTTCTCCTCCCAAGCTATGGCCTTGCCCGACTCGACGGGGTCAGCCCTATCCGGCATTTTCCCTCGCGGCCTGGTACTTCACCGACTGCCACGCTGTCGCCCGAGAGCCTGGCCGGACGACGAGTATATAAGGCTGACTGCCCTCGCCTCTTACTTGACTATCATCACCACCCATCTCCCAGTCTTGCATCACACCGCTTCCTCTTCACACCCAGCCAACTTCACCCCCATATCCCCTGCAGTGTCACTATCCACACGCCTCGCCAAGGACCCATTCTGCCTGTCACCCTTAGCTTCCGCAAGCTACCGCCCTTCCCCGCCACCCACGTCACCATGCGTTTCAGCCTTTCGTTCGTCTTCGCCCTGGCTCTGGCTACCGGTCCGCTAGCTACGCTCGCCCTGCCCGCTAAGAATGACCCACCGGCCGTTATGAGGCACTTGAATCCCAGCAAAACGGTTCAGCAAAGAAAGGCGGACTTGTCTGCAGCCAGTGCCAGTAAATCTATCAAAGGAGCTGGCAACAAGAGTCCTGGAAAATTGAATACCTCTGCCCAAAAGAAGGACACCGCAAAACGGGCAGGCAGTAAGACCACCCTCACTACTACCCAAAAGACCGAGGTAATGCCAGGGACCTATCCGGAGCACTAGAGCCGCTCTGGTTCCACTCGGAAGTAACCTTTTGGCTTTGAAGATCGGAACTGGAGGTTTCACAACTTAGTGTCAATTCAAGTCATCAATAAAAAGTTCAAACAACCTCATACTACACAAAAATCATTTTCAATCTGGCATCTACTTTTGTGAGTTCTTCTCCGAAGGCTCAACCAAGCTATACGCTAGGCCGGGCTCTGGGGCTCCTAAGCTTGGATTTTGAGAGAGTTTCCTATTACTTAGCTGACTCAGCATACAATACAAACGGTGCATCTGCACCACCTCCACGGCACAATGACTGGTGCCTGAGGTTGGCAAGTGGCTTGTCGACGGTTGATACTAGGCGCGCCAACGATCACGGAACAACGTCTGCCGCGTAGCCACCAACCTTGGCGACTACCTTCAGGTAAATGGCGTATTAACCAAACAAATCTGATCTGTGCTAGCCAACCATATCGAGGCTGAATGGCCCAGCCCTCCCTCTCCCTGCCCATCTGTGCCAGAAGGTTCGACCGCAGCACTGTTATTGGGAATATCAATTACGTCCACACAATATCCCTCCCCTCCCATATTCCAGCGGTGCACCTCAGCTCCCACCAGGACCCTTCCTTCAGGTCAAGCCTATACTCCATTTATCCTCCTAGGGAATGCTCGCCCTACTGCTTGTTTCTCCCTCTTAACCAACGAATGCCTCGAGACTCGCATTCCCTAACCTTGGTTGGCCGGCACTCTCGAGCTATTCACCTCCCCCTCCTCTTTTTTTATTTATTATTATTCATACGTTTCCCGCCATGCCCGACGACCAGAACGATGTCTCGCCCCTTTCATTCATGCGCCGCTTCCTCCGCGCGGAATCGTCTCACTTCGAGGCCTCGAATTCCTCACCCGACCCAAGCGATGTGACGACAAGTGACCGCCCGGTATCTAGCAACCAAGACCAAGGTCACGTGTCGCCAACCACGGCACCCGGGACCAATTCCCTAGATACGCTCTTCACCGCCCTGTTCAACCGGGCGGTGCATACCGTACTTGACGGCCGCCATCAAGAACCACCATCCCGCCACGAGGGTACGCCGCCAGAATCGCCGTCACCGCCGACCGCCTTGGACCCGCACGACCTGTTTGATGCGTTCTTAGGCGAGGACGCCGTGCACGACATTGAACAGTATGCGTTTACCCTCGGTAGCGACCTTCTACGCTCCATCCTGACCTCCTTGCCACCTGATTTTGCCGCCGCGGGACGGCCACTTGAGTCTGGTGCCACTCAGTCCGGTACTGTACCACCGACGGTGGGCGGCGACCAGGCACGTGCCGGTCTGGGCGGGTCCCATGCCCTCCGGGATGTGATACTCAAGCGGCCGACTTTATCACCAGGCGCTAGCGGGGCTTTACCAGTCCCTACGAACCAGCAACCCACCCACGGCGGTGGTGACGGTGGGGGTGATGATAGCCGCTGGTGGGGTGACGGTATATTTGGCTCGTCCGCCTTCTCCTCGTTCAGTCGGTCTACGCGTACGGTTCAGAACCCCGACGGGACAATTGAGATGACCACCACTACTCGGGGGCCCGACGGTGTAACCCGTACCGAAACGGTGACTACCGATGCCGAAGGACGCGTTCTTCTTCACCAAGCGTCGTCACCGGCGGCGCTACGCGATGACCATCAAGGCGATGGACCAAGGACGGACATACCCGGTCCGCTCCAATTTCCTTGGCACGACTATGGTACTGACAATGTGTCGGGCCAGCTTTTCCCCATTGTCCGTGTACGTCCCAACGAACCCAACGCCCCGAAGGCTCCCTTTTCCCGCTCGGACGGTGGCGGTGGCAGCGGCGGCACGCCCGTGGACAAGTCGGCTATCTTAAAACCCAGAACCGGTCAGACTGGTCGATCCTTAGCGGACGACGGGGATCATCAATCATCTCACGAGCAGCAGCAGCAGCAACAACAGCTATTGCCAGCACTACCACCGGCTCTCCCCGTCGCAACCGGTAGTCGCCCTGACGATTCTGCCGTGCCACTCGGCTTTACCCTAGGCTCACTCCTATTCGGTGGCGACCCTTTCTTTGGCTCGGATTTTCTACGCCAACTGGTCTTCCCGGAAGATGAGGCCCTACCGAACGTGGACGGCCCTGATAAGAACCATACCGAAATGAACCGCAAAGGAAAATGGAAGGCCTTCATGGTAGAAGAAGACCCCTTTGGCCTGTGGCGGCAGCGTTGGGCGACTTCCCAACCACCACCGCAAGAGCGACAGAGTAGCGGAGAGCAACCACTTGCCTCTGCCGCACCGCAAGTTAAACCGTCAGGAGGAGGGCTCACCGTCACCTCGATTCGCACCACGCGTCACCCGGACGGAACGGTCGAGTACGTGCGGCGGGTGCGTAACCCCGATGGGTCCGAGGAGATCACATCATCATCATCATCGACACCATCCAGTGGCAACCATCACCCCACCGACGGCTCGGACACGACCCACGAGGGAAGCATTCCTCAAACCATGCGCAGCCGGCCTTCGGAATCCCCGAACAAGGCCCATGATGGAAATGGTGGAGTAGCAACTGAGTCGCCGGTCGGTTATGTCAGGCGGCTCTTTAGTAGTTGGTGGTAAATTAAAATGTGACGATCCTCCTTCTTCTCCCTCTCTTTTTCTCTCCATTCACTGTATACAAATATATAGATAAACAAATACCCCTACCATAATTGTTTACCAACTTGATTCAGTGTGTGAATTGATATCGTGCACACATCTTGATCCTCAACCAGTGAACCCAGGCGTTTTATAATGAAGTAACGATGAAATGAAGTGGGGGGGGAGGAGTATGAACTGAAGGAAATATAAAGATGACCGTCAACAGCGGAAAGTCGTGATGGGGGGGGGGAGAGAGCTAGGTAAACCTCACACTTTGGATGCGAACCGCAAAAAAAAAAAGCTCCGTCACCGCCATCCCTCTCCCCTCACCCATCCCACATATCTGCAAAACGCATAGAACATTACACCTCAGTCAAGGAGATCCGGCTCCGTACCGAAGTAACGGTCACCAAAGTTGCCCAGCCCAGGCTCGATATACAACTTATCCACCGACAGACTGGGGTCGACCATGGACGATACGATGCGTACCCGGGGGAACGCGAGGGTCAGCGCGTGGATACCCTGGGGGGCGGCCAGCAACGTAAGGAAGATGATGTGGTCCTCACGCATCCCATAGTCCAGCAGTACGCGGACGGCCATCAGGGCGGCGGCACCGGTACCCACCAGGGCGTCCATGAGTAACACGTACCCGGTGGCCATGTCACGGGGCAGTTTGCAATAGTGCAACTTGGGCTCGTTGGTGATGGGGTCGGACTGGATCAGGATCTTGCCGATCGCCACGTCTTTGCACACCTTACGGAGGCCGGTTTCCATGGTGGACCCGGCCCGCAGGATGGAGACCCCGCACACCCGCTTGGTTGGCACGGTGCCCGGGTAGAGGGCCCCCGTCGGCGTCGTGACGGTGGTAGGCTCAAAAGGGAGGAGGGACAGGCCCCGCTCGACGACCAGAGTGCAGAGGCGCTCCGAATAAAAGATAAAGTCGTGGCGAGAGGTCCGGCGGTCGCGAATGATGGTGTGCAGACCGCGCAGCTGGTTGGTGGCCGGGAGGACGGTGAGCTGCGGTTTATCGGTCAAGGTACACAGGCTATGAGGGACGCGGGCCAGTTCCCACCGGAAATTGAGGTGGCTCTTTTCGAGCCGCTGGGTGATGAGCTGGGTGAGCAGGTGGATGGCCCGGTGGTTCTCGAGGCCGCGGGGCACAATCACGTCGGCATTGCGCATCGTCGGGTGGATGTAGGTCTCGTAGGACGGTTTGACGAACCGCTCGTACTGCTGGAGGACACCTTGCAGGTCACGGCCACGCTGTGATACATCGCGCTGCAGGCGGCGGGCCAGACGGACGTCGCCGTCGGCGTCCACAAACACCTTCATGTCCATCAGGCTGAGTACGGCCGGGTCGTAGAGTCCAAAGATACCCTCAAAGATGACCACATTGGCCCCGTAGACCGTCTGCGTCTTGTCGGTGCGCGAATGGGTCTTAAAATCGTAGATGGGAATATCCACCTTCTTGCCTTGCTTCAGCGCCAGCAGAGTCTCGTACAGCAGGTCATAGTCGAAGGAATTGGGGTGGTCGAAATCATGCTCGTTGCGGAATGCCGCGGCCGACTGTTCCGGCGTGAGTGGCTTGTAGAACGAGTCCATGCTCAGGATGACCACCCAGGGAACGTTCAGTGACTTGATAATCACCCTGAGAGGAAGTGGGAAAGTGAGGGGGGTGGTGGTACGAAGGGTAAGGAGAGTGCGGACATGTCATGATGATGGGGGGGGTGAAAGGACCGATTCAGGAATGGGATCGGACAGAGAATAAGAGTAATAATAAAGTGGCATGAAGTCAGAGCTGACCTGCGCCATCGATTGCAGGAACGAAACTGTGGATCGGTAAAAGTTACTTACTCGGCTACACTGGTTTTTCCGCTTGCACTGCCTCCTGCAAAATGGACAATTGAAGTCAGTAGAGGTGAAGTGAGAGGTTCCCAGTAAAGTAGGGGGTCAAATGCCGAGCTCGGAAGTTAATAATGGAGGAGAGCGTTGTGGGCCGTCAATCTTCGCCTCCCTTTGAGCACAAGTATGTGCGATTCCATTAAACCTCAGCAATCACTGGGCAAGTCTTACCGGCCACACCAACGATGAACACGTCAAGGTTTTTGCCATCACTCCTAAATAAGCGTCATTATTGGGCCGGGAGGTGGTCAAGGGGGGGGTTCAAGTTAGAGACTAGCTAAGAAAGAGTCCATTCATTCCCAAGACCCTCCAGCGGCGAATAGGAAAGGAGATCTAATCAGTGACTTACGTATACCACGGGCTGATCCAGGGTGAGTAAGGGACATTGGTATGGCGTGCAAGGAATCCAAATACATGGGTGGGCGTGTCCACGTAAATAAGAATGTAGAGTGGTAATGAAGGTGGAAGCGGGCCGCGTTAGTGTTTGGCATGAGAGGACAGGGACCGGAACCGTACTCAGATCCCCCCTCCCCTGAGCTCCTCTGACGTGGTGACACAGGGGGCCGCGGTTGGGTCGTGCGGGCCGACTTGGCCGGGGAAAAAAAGGCAACGTGAGGAGGGGGCAGGAGATGGAGGCGCGGAGTCCGTTCGTCTCCGGATGATGAGCAAGTCCTGGCTACATTGCCACCGCGGTTGACGCGAGCCGCGGTGTGGACGGTAGATGTCGGGCTCCTACACCCGAGAGAACTCCGCCAGCTTCATCGTTGGTCACTCGTGGCGCTCCCGGGGTTTCAGCCAACGTACACACTTCCTAGCTTTTACCCCCCCCCGGTGACCACGACGAAGGTCCCGCGACTTGGCATAGCTGGAAACCTTAGCCGTTCGGCTGATCCATACCGCAATGTATCAACGTGACTTTCAAGTTGCGCGTTGACTCTCCCCTGGCCTATACCCCTCGCAGAGAGTGAGGGGGGATAACTTGTTAGGCCCATTGCAAGCTATACTCTATGCACCAAGGTGGTCGGAAGGGCATACTACTTACGGACGGCCGGAGGCGGTGAGCAGGAGATTGTTCTTGCGGAGCATGGCGGAATCCAGCGTAGCAAAGCGCTCGACGTCGAGGCAGCCTGGGAAATGCGGTTGAGTGGTGACGGTGCTTCGAGGATTTGGTAGGAGCGGCAGTACTCCTCAAGGGTTCGAGCTGGCGTGTGGATTCGGCGAGGACGTGGGGGGAACAAATGCAGAGACGGGTGACGGTCTGTCAATGGAGTGGGGTAGCGAGCTCGCAGCGTGAGGTACGTGGTGGTCGGTCGGTTGAGCGTAGGGGGAGTGAGGTAGGCCTGGCCTGGCCGGGGGGTTGCACTTCAGTTAAAGGATGTAGCGACGGGTGGAATGCACAGGGTTTAAAGTAGTGCCCCAACAGAGGTGAGCAGTTGAGCGGAAAGGAAGTGGTATGTCTCGGAGATAGGCCCGATACGACAGGAAGCGGCGAAGGGGGGGCGGAGACGGAGGGGGGGATGTAGAACGGTCACAGGCCACTGGGGTGAAGGGGAGCAGCAGGGCCGGGCTAACTGGTCGCAAGCGTATATGGGCCCGTCTGTGTGGGTGGGGTTGAGCGGGAGGATCATCAGTGATACGCCCCGACATGGGCTGGTGGAACGATGGAGTATCATATCCCCAGCTGGATCTGTTAGCGGGGCGGGGGACTAAAAGATGGCAGCTGGAGGGGAAAAGGGTGGAATCGAGTGGGATAGAGTGCACACGACGTTCGTGGCTGAGGAATGGACAAGGCCGCCGCCCCAACCGTAGAAAGGCGCGACTCGACACTCACACTCGTCGACCGGCCTGTGCGACGTGAGGCGGCTGGGTGCACCAAATGAGATAGGCAAGGCGTCCGCCCGTGGCGCTAGCGGTTGGCTTTGGCCGGTCCGGCCTTACCACACTAGTCGACTTGGGGCGATGAGACCTCCCTGCTGGTCCAGCGGAGGGCCTGGTCCGAGAAACTGGCCAAGCAAAGCGATGCGGTATAGGTGCTTGGCCAGCAGGCCGGCTACAGGCTACTTAGCCACGTGATACGATGGCAATCACGGTTGCCGGGCGCTTAGCTTGGTCTGGAAGATCGCCGTCCCCCCTCCAAGCCTACCAGCTAGCGTTGTCGCCCTGACTGCCCCTGGTCATAATCACCTCTCGCTGACCCCATCCTGGATTCGACCCAGGGGCCCAGCCACTGCTATTTAGCTCCGGCCGGCAATTCAATCCCCGCCCGCCGGGTGGCGAATTTGGAAGAAAGGTCGATATGGATAACGTCAAATTGGGGTACCCGGCATGCCGGTAGCGGATGTGGGCCTCCATCCCCGCCAGGAGCTCCTCTCGCATGATATAGCTGGCCCACACGGAAGCCTGTCGATAAGTTTATCTGCGCGGCTGGCACATCGTGACCAGCGGGAGATATCTGTAGGGCCGAGTGAAGGTAGTCAGTGTTCGGCGGCTGGGAACAGTGGAAAAAGATGAAGGACCTCACCAATGCGACCGAGTGACCCGGTCTGTGCCGATCTGATTTATCGGCTAGCACGAGCAATCAGGCTGTCGCTGGAACCTCCCCCACCAACACTTGTAGTGCCAGTCAAACACCCATATCGACATCGCTACCAATGTATGGTCTGACAGGGTGTACCGTCGTCCAGAGCGGGGACTCTGTCCCTTGCACGAACCGACTTGGAGGTGGGAGGTAGCCCTGGATAATTAAAAGGAGAGGCTGTGGGTAGGACAGGTCCGGTTGCGATTCAGTTGGGGCGCAGACAGACATGTCGGCGGTGTAAGCTCACTTGGGGGACTGGCTACCAGTTCATCATGCGTTGCCAAAAAAGGCGTTCCGGCTGCCGCCGACGACGACGACCAGGCCCAAACTATCCGCTCTACCCCAGGTATTCCACGCCATATCCACCGCCCCAATCAAGCACCGCGGCCAACTCGGGCCGCCCCCAAGTGAGGTTAAATGCGATATCTATTGATATTGACGCATCAATCTACCATCATTGTGTCTGGCCGTGGCACTGGTAGCGACTGACGTGTGATCAGCCTCTTAAAATCCCACGAACTCCACACTACGTAGTCAAGGTAGACACGACTTGGCGGTGTCTGCATGCACCTTCGCAAGGATGCCGTGGGTAAACCGAAGGCCCGACGTGAGGTCCCACGACCCAAGGGTGAGGCCGCTTAGCATACATCCAAGACTTTGGTGACGGATCCCGCGGGAGTCAGCTGGCTTTATGCGGCGAGCAGTATAGCGGAACCATTTTGGGGTTGAGTCTGACCTGACCGCATACATTTTCTCCAACGCGGCAACCATGGATAATGACGGCCGGGAGGGGAGGGAAAGAGAGACTAGATCTCCCCGTAACGCAACCACTGGATATTGGGGAAGGTTATGGTTGTGGGTCGTGGAACCTAGTAACGGCTGCTCTGCTTGTTTATATGCCTATTGACAAGATTGACCCCGTGATGTCAAAGAGGGTTTGGCCGAGCTCGGCAAGGCGCCTCGCCTGGTCTGTCCAGTTCGACCTGGGCCATCGCTTACGAATAACCATGGGTTATCAGGTCAGATGGTGATGCGTATAATTGTCATGTCGACTGCACGGCCAACGCCGACTCGACGTATACTCTCAGCGCTTAGACCTCCTACGCTCAACATGGTTACCCTAGCCCCTGGCGGGTCGAGGCCCCAGGGGCCGCCCGTTATGTCCGTGGGGACCGCCGCAGCCGCCATCTTCGCGTCCTTTTACTGCCATCTATCGCTGCGGTCAGCAGGCCCGCCCTGCTCTATCCCCTCCGGCGTCCCTATGACCTACGCTGCGATCTCGAGGCCACCCTTTGGCGGAGTTTTGTTTTATGGCGTATGGATGGGCGGGGAGGGGGTGCGGCGCGTCTGTCAGCCACTCCCCAGTCCTTTCGGGGGACCCGCGTCCAGACTATACATACTAATTTCGGTGGGAGTCTAAACGACCGCATTAAAGTTTTTTTTTGGGGGGGAGGATACGCACGGAGCTTGTTCATTGTCGACGCCACCGCTCTCTGTTTCCAGTAGCAAGGATTCTTTGTGACCTAAGCCTGCAGCGTCGGTGACCATTCACGCCACCAGTTGCTAGCTGTGCTTGATTAGAAACGGCACCCGTCCTCTTTGGGCTTACCACATCGCTGCACTGAAGTCCATCCCGGGTGCGTCAGTGTATGCGTGTGTGTCCTAAATTACCTGAACGGACCAGAAACGGCTTCTTTGGCTCGCCGTGTAAATATGGCTGGGGAAAATCTAAACGGTATGGCAATCGGTGACCAATCCCTCTCACGTCTGTCGCTGCGCCCTAGTGCAGTTCGTCGTGTGCTGGATATGGCGCTCACGGCCACAGTTAAGCCAGCCTAGTGCCTCTTATTTCCATCAGTATTAACGGCCGCCCCCCCCCCCCGCTTTCTCCTAAACACCCCATTAGACGGCTGCCCCTGGTTTCCTCCCGCCACTTCACGCAATGGCCCTCTCCTCAGCCCGACCCGATGTCGTTAGTGGCCAAGAGCTGGTCGTTCGGCCGTGACCATCGGGGCCCATCAGCGGCCCTCATTTGTCAATCCGACGACACGCATCTATGCCCCGTTGTGCAGCGCCGTGCGTCGAGGGCAGCACTATATTTCTGAACGACCGGTTAGATAGTAAAGGAGAAGGGCCCGGGCAGACCAGAGGAGGGGGTTGGAGGATGCTGCTGACTAGTCGGTTCGTTCATCATGTCTCCGTGTAATTTTTCGAACACATTGATTACGCGCCCGAGGGGTCTGGCGGTCGAGTACTCCCGTGACCAACCTCCGTGGCCCTTGGGCCAACTGGACGGGCCTTCCTGCATTGCCGCGTCGACGCCGCTCGACGTCTCCGCCTGTCAGGCGTGTTTAGGGTTACACGGACACCAAGCCCGTACAATCGAATGGGGGGGCGGATTAAACGTCTGACGCCATGGCGCAACCCGCCTCCGCCCGGCATCCGGCCCCAGCCACCGCCGAGCCGGCTGTTCTTTTTCGAACGGCTACGCGCGCGCCTAGGCGTTGTGGGATCTCAAGCTGATCATATCGAAGCTGACAGCCTATTGTAGCGATATTATTATGATTATTCCAATCGCCACACTCATGCCTCACCCTTCATCACGGTCGATACTGCAACTCTCCGCTCCACTGCTTTGCACTGACCGGCCGATGCTTGGGTCATCCTCCCTCACACTCTGTCCATTACGGTCGCTGGTAGCCCCCCCTGGCCTCCTGCTGGACTCACCTTGCCTTTTTTGGGCCTATTACCCATACCCATAGACATGTCCTTCTTCACCTTCGACAACTCGCTCTCCCACCTGAGCAAAGCCCTTCACTCTTCTCATCTCCCCTTCTTCCTCCCTTTTTTTCCTCTTCACACAATGCCGTCAGTGATTTGCGTCTGGTTGCAGCCCACCGGTTGCCCTTATTTAATACCCGACCTGCCCTGCAACCGATCTTGTTGAATCCATCTCCCCTTCTATTTTTCGCTGGTAGCCGGTGACTCGTTAGTCCTCGCCTCTGTTTCCAACCCATTACAATATTACCCTTTTGCTACTCATCCAAACTTCACCTCGGGTCCCGGTGGTAGCTGACCAATACCCACGTCTAGTCGCAACCTACAGCTCCGCCGAATTGCCTCGTTAATTTGGAATACGGACGGCCCTGCACCTGTTTTTTCTTTAAATGTACCAGTCCTTGCCACCCCCGCTTCATCGACTGTTCCGTGTCTGTTGTTGATATCCCTGCACTTCTGCCGCACGGTCAATCGTCAGCACGGCGTGCATAGCCTCCCTCCCATCACCTTATTTAGGACCTAACCGCTGGGAGTGTTGGCACTTTTTTATCAGTAAGCCCTTTCCCTCCCCCCCCGCGTCGGCGCACTTCATTTCCGTCTAGTCGTCAAGCACTCGTTATCCCCTGCCCCTTCCCGCCCGGTTTCTCCACCACCACCGCCACCATCCTCGCCCCGCCTCGCCGCGTGACCCCTTGGGAGTCTCAGACCGTGCCACAGGTGACTTCCGCCTTGCAACTTGGGTTTCCGCTCCTTCCCCACCCCTGACCTATTTCACCACCGCCGCGCTCCCGCAGCCCTTATCGCCTACCCGTTTCGCCGCCTGGTCCCGTCAGGCCGACCCTGGATCCCATATATAGTAGCCCGTCCTCTTCTCTCGGAGCCGCTATCCGACTCCGCCGCCACGACCGGTCTCGCTAACAATTTCCGCCGTTCATCTGTCGGCACCTTGTTCGGCCCCCTACTGGCCTGCCTCAGTTGCCTCCTATTAGCCCGCCTCGCCTCACAAGCCCCTTTCACGAGGCCATCCGCCACTCCCGACGCGTTGCTGGCCACAGCCCCCCCACCAATCGCCCTTCTACACCCCCCCTCTCTGACCAACGCTGATCTTTCACGCGACGGCTACCTCCCTGCTATCTCCTGGCGACTAGCCTTGCCGTTTATAAACGCCCATGTCCGCTACTGTCTCTCCACACCTCGTAGCCGTCCCGTCCCTTCCCCCCTTTTATTTATATATATATATACCACTCGCTGTTTTCACAGACTGATCAGATCAGCCACTAGTCACCTCGTCTGCCTCCCTGCTCCAGCCACACTGTCCGTAGACACTTCCTGCTCCTCCATTCTTTCCTAATCTATTTCCCCCCTGCACTAGCGCCCAGGCCTTCACGAGCGCCACTCCTATACCACCCGCTCGGCGCCACCTTACTCTTGTCTGCCTGTGTCATACCCACAATTTCCTAGTATGGGCAAACTATTCAAGACCAACTTCGGCTACGGGGGCTTCAGCAGCACCTACTTCCAGGAGCGCATTCCAGACAATGTCCGGGGCGGGTACGAGAGTTCCGCCGACCTCCTCAAGCTGAGCAACGTCCGGCCCAGTGGCAGTAAACCTCAGCTCAAGATTGTCCTCCTGCAGAAACCGCTCTTCATCCAGGACACCGACCTGGACCGGCCGGCGTGTGTGCTCCGTGGTTACCTTCTGTTGCGTCTCTCCGAGCCCACTAAGTTCACCGAGATTGCCCTCGATTTTGGCGGCAAGCTCAAGACGTGCTGGATGGACAACTCCGGCGAGTACTCCGTGCCGCACGCCGAGTCCCGGCCTATTATTGAACATCGTTGGACTTTTCTCCGGTCCACCAACCGTGCCATCCGCCTCGACGCCGGCGACCACCAGTACGACTTTGAGCTCGTTCTGCCTGGTGCCCTCCCGGAAACCGTGCATACCCACCACTTATCGGTCGTCTATAAATTGCGGGCCGTGGCCCGGCGCCCTGGCTTCCGACTCAACCTATCTGACACTGAGTATGTGGCTATCAAGCGACAACCCTCTACTTGGTCTTGGACCCACCTCAATTCCGTGTCAGTCACCAACATTTGGAACGACCTAATCCAGTACGAGGTGTTCCTACCCATCCGATCATGTACCGATGACGAGTCCGTGGACGTATCCTTCAAGTTTTTACCCATGGATCCGATTGCTAAGGTCCTCAGTGTCCGCATCTTCCTCAAGGAATACGCCAAGTACCAGTCGCCCGTCTCGGGCCGCCACAAGGACTGGTCTCACATTATCAGCCAGACTCAGAGCGGTGGCCTGCTGGACCAGTTCGACGCCGCAGCCGCGGCCTCAGTCACGGACCCCGCCAGCAGCGGTGAGGTGTCGCTCGATATGACCCTGGATATCCCCACCGCCTATGCCCGGCTCCAGTACGACACAACAACCCCCAGCCTGGAAGTCTCCCACAAAATTAAGTGCGTGCTCCAACTCCGCGACCGGCTAATGCAGGTTCACACCGTCTGTATCGCCATTCCATTCGTCGTGTGCCCCAAAACCATGGAAGGGATGCACAATTTGCCAGCCTATGATACCTTGGAACAACACACCACCCGCGTCTATAGCGCCATGCCTCCGCCGTCCTACGAAACCGCCGTATCGTCCCCTCGTCGCCCGACATCATCGCCCCGGTCGAGTACTGGTGCCGTGTCGCCCTTGCGCCTCCCGTCTAATGCCATCACCGTAGCCTAACCTCCCCCCGTAATGATCCCGAACGTTTGCTAAACCTCAATGTTCTTTCCATATTTTTGGTCCCAGCTCGCCTGGAAGGGCTATAGTTTTGTTTTTTGTTTAGCTTTTTCCACCGCCCCACTTAATGACCCCCCCCCTCTCGCTCGCCCGGTAAATTTCTGCACAATCCGCCGGTCACTCCGGTCTTTCCATATTAGCGCCATGTATACCCCTCTTCTCTCTAGTCTAACTTCATCCTCGCTCCACACCGTACCGCTCTCTGATATATATTCCCCGCATGTTTGGCCACTGGCTCGACACTCCTCTTTTTCCCTCGCATGTGCACCTCATTCATAATCCAACATCGTTCCATACGGCCTCACGGCTTTAGTTTCTATATCGAACTTGTATAATACACACAGGCATATCCCTCCTCCTCATGCCATGATTCAGTTGGGATACTGTCAGTTTAATTAGCGAAGTTGTGGCCATCGAAGCAACTCGGTCATGGTTGATTTGAAACCACAGGAAGTGCAGTCGGATACATTACCTGAACCGTGCACATCGCTTCTAAGCGGCTCTGACGTTGCCTCTGCCGGTATTGGCTAGAAAAGTGATCACTTGGTCCAAGAGGATCCACGCCCGTGTAGCTCATTCGCCTCCTTTCCGAAGTAATAATCCACCAACCGACCTGGTCCAGCCCCCCCCCTACCAGCCATCATTTTACTTCAACCCCAACCCCTCCCCTCATTTCTCTTGAGTCACTTGGGCCTGTCGCTGCCAGGTGATAGTCAATCGCCAAGCCCCTGGTAACCAAACACCAAGTCGGTTTAAAGAGGGGGGAAGGGCAAGGAGAGGGGGGGAGGAGGAGGAGGAGGAGGAGGAGGCGGACCCACGTGAACCCTAAGGATCGTGCAGTATTTCCAGGGTTCCTGACTCCCTATTGCTAACAACACGTTCGTTCAAATGAGAAAGGCTTGATGGTTGTATTATTTTAATTTTTTGGTTGGTATACTAGTCCCCCGCCTCCTGCTTCCCACCTCCCCCCACTCCACTCACCCCTTCAGTCAACCAGCAGAGAGGCAGGGTCTCACGTGGGTCTACTCGGATAGACGTGGCGATCTGCCTGTCTTTCCGGGTCTTGCCATTCGTACACATCCATCCCTGATCCGGCACTGCAGCCTGTGACGTTAGAGATGACATGAACCGTACCTGGTCTGAAAGGGGGGGGTGTGGTAGGAGTTTCTATGTATAGCCATTGCTAAGGAGTATTTTACGGGTAAACTCTCTTCATGAAGGGAGGGGATGTGAATACTTCTTCTTGATTCGCTCTAGAACTGAACACTATGAAAGGGCCGGCGTCATAGGGTATAAGGCGATCATTAGGTTATGGCAAAGCTGAATAGTGGATATGATATTGGCGTTATTGAGTCATAAAACCCTGATCCGTGCGCGCGCGAGCGGAGGAAACGAGTAAGAGCGCCCACGTCGGGTGTCAAAGCCTTGGCGATTTAATGTAAGGGATAAGATCTATTACTCTGATGGTTTGTAACCAGTTTAGTCGGAAATGATCCTACATTCCCGTAGTGAAAACCGGTGGAAGTTCTACCATTGGGGAAAGGGGGGAAAAGGAGGAGGGGTGAGTGACGGCAGAGGTGGCGCGTCAGGAGAGGCCAATACCCACTACTATTCGCCATTGGAGGGACGATGCAGGGGGATGGGGAGGTTCCTGTGGTGTAGCTGCGGACGACAGTACAAATACGTACGCTGCAGGACTGCGGAACTTGTCAAGGCTCTCAGTTTATCAGCCTTGGGGTTATCTATGCGATGGGATTCGAGGAGGTGATTGATTTCCGACGAGCAGCACTATCAGTCCGAAACCTGTGGCATACTGGGACGAATCCGGTTACGGCCGTACAGGCTTGGTGGGTACGTGCCTTTACAACGGGTGTAGAACAGAAACCCATTCACATGATTATCTTTTACCTCACCAGCCAGGCGCCAAGGGAATGACTAAATGTGGAGAAACTGGTGGGTGGGAGGGGAGGAAGGAAACGATACCCGCTCCCCTCCATTACTCAGAGGGAAGACGCTGCCCATCTCTTTCGGCCCGCCTACCAGTCCGTGTATGATTTTGTATATGCTGAAATGAGCGCGACCAACTTGATTTTACCTTCGAAAACACCTGTGTGGTGAGGCGGGTGGGTTTAGGCAACTAAACTGACCCAAGATGGCGGTCGACCCCGGTTCGCTAGAGGCCAATGCGTGAGAGGTGGGGGGGGGGGTTTACCAAAACCACAAAGTGTGGTCAATAATACTGTCGTAAGTTGTTGCTCTAGAAATCACTATCCAATTGGCTGGGGGAGGGTGGGCGGGCGGGCGGTCGGAAAATGCCAAGCCTATTTGTAGATAGATTACATTGGCGATTATGAACTTTCAGTTATCTGAGGGAGAGTGTCTCGGACAAATCTTATAGATTGCTTAATGTTTTATTATTTTTACAAATTTTCATTGGAAACTCGACCTCCCTTGCTCTCAAGTAGTTCCAGCAATAGTCTTCTGTGAGCTCAATAACCGGGTATATAATCCAGCAACCCTTTAGCTCCAAACTTGGATACACCTATTATAAAAAATGGATTGACATGATGCGTGGGCCCCAGGCTTAGTACCGCGGATAGTCCTGGCTGCCCTCCTGATCAAGCGGATGGCGGTCCCACCCCCCCCCCAAAGGAGAGCGCTAGATGAGTCAGTTCCGTGAAAGATAGGGCAGAAACGGAGGAATACCACTGGATCTCAAGGCCACATTTCCCACCAATGGTTCATATTTAATTATTTGGGCGACCGGTAGAGGATGTCCAGGGGAACCCATGACTCGGGGATATGTTGTTGAGACGGCCAGGTTCCAAATTACTTAACCGTGCTGCGAATTACCCCCGTCACTCGCCGGTCTAGAGTTAACGAATTAGATCCGTGCGGTGAAATTGTATCGTGGCATCCTTCACTCGTAGCATTTTACTTATTCATTCTTCGATGCAGAAAATTAACTCGTCTCAAACACCTAAACAAAAGCCGTCGCTTGGCTAGTTTGGTTTAGCTCTCTTCTCGCCTATTTATCCCCCTCTTTCCCTTTTTTGGGATGTAGCCGAATGGAGTTTCAATTGTCCGCGCGGGCAAATAAGGAGGTACTAGCGTAGCGGAGGGGGGGAGACTTACGGCAACATTTCGACGTCGGAAGTGAATGATCGATCCGGGCCTTGAATCCACCCGTGCCCAGCCACCAGCAGCCCATGGGTATTTTTCTGTGCCGAGTCTAATCATACATGTGTCTTTAACTAGACCAAGTTGCCCGGTTGATGTTGGCGGTCTCTGCGGCGACTGTGATGCCCTAAATGAAATTGTTGTCGATAGATGTCGGATGATAGTGACTTAGACAGGTACTATTCCGGATCCGCTACTGTTTGGTTTGTGCCTGCCGAATTTCATGTTTCTATCGACCCAGCTTCCTCGGTCTTTTTTATCCACAGGCAAAAGCATTAAACGAGTGGGAAAACAACACGGTATACCTTGCCCTTTTACCCCGAGTCTAAATAAAATGGCCAATCCAACTCTAATAGAGACATAAAGGTAGGGATTATTAGGTCCATCATAATGGTCTTGGAGACGTCTTGGCTATTCACATATATTCCGCTCCCCTTTTGTTTTCCCCACTTGAACTGACACCGATCTAGCGGTACTGATCTTCACAGGCGCAGATCAGCAAGGGTCTAGCGGCGTGGTCGGATAATCTCTTATCTCTCCTCTCCCTATAGCGCTAGAGATGGCGTGCTTCGGGAAGGTCCGGATCCTAAAACAGTCACAATGGTGCCGACGTGATTGTCGGCCTATAAAGGTGGTTTAATTGGTGCTTACCACATTCACCACTACTAGCCGTTATCCAATTATACGAATGTAAGGACCAGGGAGGGGAAAAGCTGTTGCCATGAATTGCCTTCTAGACCGAGATCAAGCTTCTATTTCCGCTACATGGGGCAGGAGAAGGTCGAGGAGAGAGGATGGTTGCTTATTGTCCCGTGTTACGTAGGTTAGAGGAGTGATTGCGTACAATGGAAGGCTGGGTAAGATGTTGACCATCAAGACATTCTCTCCAGCCACCTCCTGGCCAGCTGTTGACCCCTTCACACAATACTTGCTAAACCAATGGGCTAATCCTCAACTACTGTGTCCGTTTAGATTGAGACTGGCCTTATTCTAAGCAGCCCCTTCACGGCCAATGGAGGAACGCTAACGAGTCATGTTAGCCCTCTGACAGGCGTGGTGTGAGACGTTCTTATCAGTTGAGTTGCATGATACTTTAGTGGTAGCTGGCTGGATGGGGAAGTATAAAGCGGGGTTGGGGTATATTGTATATATTTATAGATATGTTGGCTGGTAACGATCGCGAAGTGGAAAGCAAACAGGTTGGTGGTTGTAGTAGAAACGGGGGTTCTATCAGCTCGAGGCGCAGCGCGGTGTACCTTAAATAGACGGACCAACGGCGTCACAGTCCTAGACGATATAAGGTCGAGATGAGGGTACCAAATGGACAGCTGGATTCGCGTTCGTTGTAGGGAGAATAACTAACTGGTTACCTTGAAGAGCCGAACGTGAATCACTAGTCAACTGCGATCGAGAGGGTGGCGAAGTTAATGCAATGCCGGCTGTTGTTATTTTTCAGCCCGGGAAAAGCCGACCGTAAATAGCGGAAGTACACATTTGAGGATTAATTGTGACGGTACTACTAACGCCGGAATCGTAACAAGTTTAATGGCCTGATGTCACCATAAAGCTTAGCCAACCGAAGCCTATTCCGGCAAGAGATATCAAATTAAGGCATGTAGTCTTTTTTTATGTTTTCACGCACTGGCGACCTAGAACATCTGGTATTTGGAAGACTATGGCTAAGAACCGCCGTGGCTGTTTGTAAAGCATAAACAGAGCGCTTTTACTCTCTAGCCTAGCTATGCAACTAATATCATTCGCAGCCAACGGCAAACTTAGGCAATCACCTGGTAAGGGGCCCTGATTTACTGTGGGACGGCTCTAGTCATCTACGGGGCCTCGAAAAAATAACTCATATCTCGTTTCGACATCTCAGGTCAAGTCAACCATTTACCAACCTCTCGTCGCTGCCTGAAACCCATGGCGAGTTGTATCTAGTTGTTGTTTCTTTGTGTTTCGGTGCAGAAAGCGTGATTGATAGTTTGTAAACTTTACTGCAACCGTCACATTCACATCTCCTCGCACTACCCACAGGTACACCGTCAATGGTCACACCCGACTGGTCGAAGCGGCTCGGGAGGCCGGGGAGAAACTCAGGTTCCAACACGCTCGAATCGATTCTATCGCTTAAGATAAAAATGATGCATAAAAATATCCGTACAGTTTGCCGCAGCCCATGATCTCCGCCCCAATATTGATTGGCACCGCATGAGAAGTCTACCATCCAGTTCCCCCGCGACTCGAGGGCGGACGCCTCCTCCTCCCCCCGCCAAAGGCTACTCCTCCAGGCGCAAGTAGTGCAGAGGGTAAGAAGAAGGGCCTTCCATCTTTCCCAGCCACCTGGTCACAAGAGCGAACAGTCATCAGCGTTTTAGCGTCTCCTCCTCCTCCCTTATCCTCGGTAGCTGGTTCGCTGGCTAATCCCGAAGGTACCAGCCATCCACCTATCGTTTTCGCCCTCTCCCCTTGGCCCTTGTCCCTTCTCATCCCTACGTCAGTTTAATATACGGTGCTCAGCTCTTCCCCTCCCCCGGGGGGTCCTCACCGCCCTTCCTCTCTCTCTGTCTTCACTTCTGTTACTCTAGGTGAATTTCACGAATGGGCTTCATATCTCTCCCCACCGCAGCACGCTCACGAACCACCCGCCACGTCATTCAGACTTGTCCCTGCCGTGCCTCTCCCCTCCTTTATCGGGCCTGGCACGCTCGTCTCTACGCATGGATAATATACGGCATCGGGTACTTCAACACGAAACGAAGCGGCAGGTTCCCAAGTCCGCAGCACAGGACACACGATCAGCTTGCCATGCTACTCCCTACCCCGCCTCTTCCATGCTTGGTGACCTGTTTGGGCAGGCCGATGGGCGGCGAATTTACGGTCTAGCCACTCCTCGCTTAATAATTATGCCCCGCCCCCCTCTTCACATACACGCACCCACCCACATACACACACTCCATGAGGAATGTTGGGAGCTCAGGGATAGTTACAGTGGGCGGGACGTGGCAAGCAGATGTCATTCTCGAATGCAGTCATTAGTCGCTTCGGACTACGCCATAGGCTCCGACTGTACCCATATAAATATTGAGCCACCGGTGGTACCTCGTATTCCGGATACTATTTTCGTCCCAGCGCTTAGTAGTGACACACCAGTCACCCCCGAACCACCATTAATCAGTTTACAGTCTCGGTACTCTATCCGTTCTCCCACTAGTACCCTTTTATCGGCCCACCCATCTACCTTGCGCACTACCTATCAAGCCTGTCTATTTATTATATATATATATTTAACTGCATTGCCTTCAATAGGTCCCATATAACCCTACGTTTCCCAGAGCCCTATAAGGAACAACTCCCCTGGCCACGCTTTCGTCACGCTGAAGATTATCAACCTCAACTTCTTCTCTTGCAGAATTACATTCAGACTCCACTCTCATCACCTCAGTTACCTGTATTTGCCCACCTCGTTGGCCGGAAACTCCGTCCACGCTTGGCTTAGCCCGCAGCCAGGTTCTGTGAACAGGTCCACGTGCCCTCCATCCCCCTCCCATTCACTATTATATACGGAAGCAGGCCCGAGGTGTTTACCCGAATTCCGTTACCTCTTGATTTCCCTCGTCGCCTTCCTTTCCCGTCCTTTATTCGTCGACTAACGTCGGGAAGAGCTCGATCCATCGATTTCCCGATTGCCCGCCCCATCCCTCCCTATATACCGTTGAATTGCGTATACCGGTAAGTGGCCTTGACGCCATGTCGTCTTTGGGATGGGTGAGCAGCTTCCCATTGTAGCCATATTCCGTATTCTCGCATGAAGTCGTAGTCGGGCCCCCAACTGTGTCGATGCCTCTCGAGACTTTGATATACGCCTTTCATAGACCACCCCAACGCCTATGGCCCGATGGTTTTTTTGGCTCCTTCCTTATTAACACATCCGTGCTTGACAAACTTGTGCCAATTCGTGCGTCCCTCTAGATAATTTTTTTGAACGAGCAGCCTCCCTATTCATGAATTTCAGGTAAGTTCAATTTTATTTTAATCCTTAATTGATGGGCGGAGTTGCGGGTCGAATTGTTCTATTTTTATCATACATTTCTATTCTATATATCCATCCTTTTCATCTACCGAGGGCGACAGGTTTTGAGAGGTGTTGATCCCTGTCGTCATTGCCGACGACAGTAAACTCCAGGGAACCCAAAAGCGGTGGTGAGGGATGCGGATGGTGTGAGGTAGAGCCCGTTTACGTTGGGGAGGGGACTTCTCCCCGCCTACGAGCTTAGCTTGTTTATTTCTCATGGGGCTGCCTTCCATAGTGGTTAGGTTCAGCGGTAACGAGGTGACGAACGACCTCGGCTTGGCATGTTCTGGTGGCAAGACTAGTCCCATTGTGACGGTACGTTAGTGATTTCATTTATCAATATGGTGGCGCGCCTTCACTACTTTCTTATCCATCTGTAACCAATTGTGATTTACACGTCACCCTGGTAGCGATTGAGGTTAGATTCTGGATGGGGTTGAGGCCAACGGACATCTCCGGACCCTAGAGTCGACCCACCCCGCTACCATTATCACTTCGCACATACTTCGCTACATCAATTCGTTTGGCTATCCGTGACCCGCCTAGGCTCCAACGTTCTTCCTTCACCAATGTGCCCTTACACAGGGCTTTCAAGGGCGTTTCGGTGTCGACAGGCGGGCACCCGCTTTTTCCCGAAGGCTTCTGAGCACTCGCTTTTTATCGACAACTGACAACTTGGCCCGTAGTACGGCCGCCAGCCTCTGTGTGGGTGTGCGTGTAACGTATTCAGCGGCGTCCGTTGGATCAAACCCCGGACGTGCCACACACACATTTGCAGTCTCCCATCACCACCTTCCTCCTCCTCCGTCTCTCAACCTACCGGCTGAAGGTTCGCCAAAGTTGGTACCCACCTGCCGCCATTGCATCTTCCGATTAGTCTTGCTTTCTTGGGATGTGGTTGGTCGTTGTCCGACTTTTTCTTCTACCCTCCTGCCCGTTTCAAGTGTCTGATTATCGCCGGCTTATGGTGGCGGCGGGAATGATGGTAGTGGCACGCTTCGCTTCCCTAAAAAAAACTGTCTTTTAAGTTGCTTTACCCCCCCCCCCTTCTCTTCCCGCCTGCCTGTGCATGCGATCGTGGCTCCGCTTCGAGAGCGCTATTCGATGGCCTCGGTTACACTGGCGAACTTGGTATTCTCACATAATCCTCTCTCTCTCTCTGTACTCTCGTGGCGGACCGGCAAGGTTTGATCTATTTTTTGCATCGTATCGCGACTTCCACTTCACCATCCCTCCCCTTCATCTCCCCGTTTGGCACTATTCAGCCTCCGCCTCGGTCGGGCATATATCTGCTTCTCCTTCAAAAGCCCTAGCCCCTCTGCGCAACTATCATCTTTAAACTATACTTCTCACACTGCACCCCTCGACTTCTTCTGGCCTGCCTTCATCCTTTAGCCGTTTCTATTTATTTATATACTATCCCTGGTGCGTATCTGACCTCTTGGCATTACAGTTAGACGTCGCGTCCTAGTCACATCATTCCTTCTATGTATTTAGTTTCACCACGGTAGTGTCAAGAATACGCCGCGCGTCCTTGATTACAAACCCACACTCACATCAGCATTTTCCGACTCGCCATTCTTGACAGTCGTAGCCTACCCCTCCTCCCCCCCTGGCTATTCACGATTTCGACAATCGACCAGTGGTTTTTCCTCTCGTCTACTCTGACACACTTTCCCCAGGTTGTACCCCACAGGCTACGCGTAATTCTTGACCCGCCTTTCGTGCTCCGCAGCCTTACTCTCGTTCTCACCCGTTCATTCCATTTCGCCTTGTCCTCCTAACATTCCTTGAACAATCAAAATACCTCCCTTCACCTATATAACCAGTCAACCTGCTTCCTCCTTCACTCTATTTTTACTCACTTTTAGTTACCAACCTCTCGGCCAGCTCTAGGCTTTACCCAATTCCCCTACATCGATGAACGTTATTATTGCAGCCTGATTTTTATTTTGTAGCATTATATCTCCAATGTCCCTTGTCGTTGGCTGTTTTACAGTTGCATATAATTCATGGTCACCTATTGCTCACACTTCGCACCTTTCTCGCCCTACCTCAACACCAACTGTTGTTTCTTTTGCATACACCTTAGCTTGTAGATTTGGTAGGCTAACCTCAATAGCCCCTGACCCCTCACCGTTACCTTGGACCGCTGGCCTCCTTATCAGGCCCCTCCCCTGACCGTAGCGATACCTGCCAGGCCCTACATCACCTGCTCCATCCTTCACGTACGCACTCTGACATCGTTAGGTGCACAACCACAGCGGCCACCACAGCCATTATCGGTAAGTTTACGATCTAACCAGTCCTTTAGTGACACCATTCTTCTTTTCCTCATTGCTATCACCCTATGCCTGCAAGGCTAATAATGGCTATTTATTTTTTCTCTAAAGTGCTCTGGGGCTGGGTACCCCTTACGCAGCCTATACTATATTAGGTACCTGCATGGGCAAGTGGGTTGCGACGGCGGTACCATTTTCCTTGATGCGTAAACTAGGTCTTTGTTCCCTTCCCCTGACGTGGTCTGCCGTGGGGCCGGTGAGTTGACACATTCCGTTCTCATCCTCCAGCGGTACGCACAATCCAGTGTGCAACGGCTGGGCTGGCTTGGAATGCTGAGTTGGGGTTGACCGGCCCGTTGGTCCGTCGCTTTTGAACCAGATTCTTACCCCCCTCCCCTTTGCCTGCAGCAGAGCACTTGTGATCGAGCTGCATCCGACGGAGGTGTCGGTATTGGTGTCAGGTCTGGCCTCCGGAGGTTTTTCTTTGTTGATGGCTACCCGGCCTCCAGGGTTAAGAATGGAGTGGGGTGTTACGAAGCGGTGGGTCCGGTCCGCTCAGGTCGATCCAACCCGATTACTTGGTGCGGTGGCGTACTTAGCAGCCCCTTCCCCGTCTACCCTGCGGCGACCCACAGGCTGTGGCGAATTTTCCATCGTCGCATTTGCGTGACGAGTCTATGTCACACCCCGTAGGCCAAGGGATTTAAAAATCGCGGTCGTTGTCTGGTCTCTCCATCTTTACTTCGTATACCCTCCCTCCAATCTCATTTAACCCACGCCTTATTATGTAGCGTCGCAGATCCTTCTCGCCCCTCCTGCCCTGCCGCCTATAGTGAGACGATCAACTAATCACCCACCCCATTCCACCCACCAACTTCGCCTGCACCCACCAGCCAACCGCTACCCCCACGTTCACCCAATTCGGCCGTTGCCCGCCCGTCATTACGATTGGATCTTCACTACCGCACCAGTATCCGGTTCGTCTCTATTTTTACCCGCCTCCACACGAATCTATCTAATTTCACAGTCACAGCCGCCGCAATCCGTTGTTTGTGTCCGCCTGTCCGGCCATTAGCACCCTAGCCCAAGCCTACAGTGCCATTTAATCTCCTCCTCCTCCGGACCTCGGTTGGCTTTCGTCCTTTCCTATTCGTCGGCCCATCCAAACTATGCCCACGGTTGTCAAGGTCTTTGCCGCTACCCTCTTGGCCCCGCACTGATTGTCACCCCCCAGACCTTGTCCTCGGAGGTACCGCTAAACCGGTTATTCTTCCGCCTCCGTTTTTTTCTTTTAAACTTCACGCCACTTCACCCAATCCCCTCCTCGGTGCCGCGTTTACACCTCGGCCGCGTTCCCGGCGTCTCAACTTCTTTCCGGTCCGCACCCGCTACCATTGGCGCGTTGGCCAAAATCCACACCCCTGATTCGCCAGCTCGGTGCCCAAAAGTCTTTGCCCCTCCTCTGCTCAGCCGTTCTTGCCTCCCCATTTGTTGTCCAATCTTTGATTTTTTTTCCTCGCCTCACCCTTGCGCGCAGCAGTCTATTTTCTCCGCCTGCATCATGTCTCGCCTCGCTTCGCCCGATCGCCGAGCACCGCCCTCCTATTCGGCCACCTTGGGCACCTCTGCTCCCCCCTCTTCGTCGCTGACCAAGGCCGGTCACAACCTATCGCAGTGGTTCCACGACCGCTTATTTAAACCCGACTTCCGCCACGGTTATTTGCCCCGCGACCCTTCCCCGCCCGCACTTCTTGCCTCGCGCCTGTCTACTATCGACGCCTACCGGAACTTCATACCCGGCTCGTGCCACCGCTACCCTGTGACACATACTCCCGCAGCCTCTTCCTGCTCCTCCTCCCCTCGCGCGTCGTCCTGCGAGGCCGTTTCGTCCCCCCACCACATCCCTTCTCCAAACGGCCCGTTGCCCCTGCCGACCGCGACCCTGGACGGCTACTTTGCCCCGCCCCTGTCCGCTTTCACTAGCCCGTCCCACACGCCTCCGGCTTCCCGCCCGGTTTCCGTCTACACTTCACCCGGCGGCCTGGCCCCTGCGCGCTGGTCCTCAGCTAACGTCATCGATCCCACCCCCTCCCTACTCAGCCGCCTCCACCCCGCCCGGTTGGAGACCGCTGAGGCCATTCCCACCCTTAGCGTCACCGACGACGACTGCGAGCGTTCTTCCCCTTCCCCTTCCTCGTCGTCACCTTCCGTCGGCCCGTCTGCCGCTGACACCCACCCGCTCCGTCGGTGCTCCACCGCCTCCCAGCTTCCCACTTCTACATCGCGGCCCGCCTCTTTCTACCACCTACTGCCAATGAAACCTGCCCCAGCGGTTGAGATTGTCGTGTTTGACAACCCGCTCGTCATTCGCGGTAACGCAGATGAAGCCGCCGGTAGTCTCCTGCGTGGCCAACTTGTCCTGCGCCTCCACGACACCATCAAGATCAAGAGTATCAACCTGCGCCTGAAGGGCCGCGAGCATGTATTTTGGTCTGAAGGGTTCGGCAACCACCAGTCCCTGTTCCGGGAGAAGCGCGACCTGATTGACCACGAGTGGTCGTTCCTGGATTCCGCAACGACCCCTGTCGCCTCCCCGTCCGCTTCCCCGTCCCTCTCTTCAGCAACCAAACAAAAGAAGAACCACGCCCACCCGTTTGGACCTGGCGAGTACGTCTACGACTTTGACCTGGTCATCCCTGGCGATCTCCCGGAGACGACCCACACCGAGCACGGGCACGTAACCTACAAGCTCAAGGCGGTCGTGGAGCGCACGACTTTCCACATGAACATGGTCCATGAGACCGTACTTCCCGTCAAGCGCCAGCCCCTTCCCTCCAGCACCGAGTGGCTGCAGTCCCTGGTAATTGAGGACAGCTGGGAACCCTACATCACGTACCAGATCAACGCGCCTTCCAAAATTTATTCAGATGGTACCACCATTCCGCTGTCCCTCAACTTCACCCCGCAGACCAAGGGCGTGCGCGTCCTGGCCGCGTCGGCCCTGCTCAAGGAGTACGTGCGATACACCACCTCAGACCGGTTCTCCGTGCGCCGGCTGAATCAGGTTATCACTCGTGTCGACAAGCACTTCCAGCCTCCGTCGGCCACCCGTGAAGGAGCTAACACGGACGACGTGTACGATGAGACCGGTGCTCTCCGCGCCGAGATCGCGCTCAAGGTGCCCCAGGCCTACCGCGAGGTCCAGTACGATGCATCGACCAACTTCATGGAGATTTCGCACAAACTCAAGGTCCTCATCAAACTGCGCGACCATAATCGCAAGGTCCACCACATTTATATCGCCGCTCCGGTGTGCATTATGCACGGTGACTTTGAAGAGGCCGCCACCCTGCCGCCATACATCCGCGCCGACCCTGACCATACCTTACTCGTGGGTACCTCGGTCGGTGACGTCGATTCACCCGCCGCTTCAGCTGTACCCTACGTGGCTTCCCGGTTCACTGGAGCAAGCGCCGGCCTACTACAGACCGTTCCTTCCGCCGGCGATTTTAGCGACCTCATGCACCACCGGTTCGTCGCCACCAGCCATCCCGGGTCGCCCGCCATTTCCCGTCGGGCCTCGCTCTCCACGCCTGAGCAAAGCAGTCTTGACCAGCAACTGTCGGTCACGGAATCGTCCGCGACCGTGTCCCCGCCGGTGTTTGGACTAACCCCGCCCCCACCACCTTACTCTTTGGTGGTGACTAGCGGATCGCGGTAGCCTCATTACAGAAATCTTAGTTGACTTCCTTGTGTTTTATAATTCTGCTTCTCGCTTTTCTAGTGTTTAACTAGGCTGTTAATTTGAGTTGGATCACCCTCATTCTCTGTAATGCGCTATCGACTCTATTCTTTTTTTTATCCGTCGCCCACCTAGGGAGGTCAATACCATTTTTTTATGACCCTTGTTTAATGTCATCATCGAATCATCACTTGTATATCCCCTTAACACCCACACGTATATATACCAATGTCCATATAGTTGATCACTTGCAGTGCCATAATGAAGCATGATGGCTATGTACCTGGAAGTATAAGCGTAGTTCTAGGGCCTCCAGAACCTTGGGTGGCGAGTCAGTTTGGCCGAGTGGTTAAGGCGTTGGTCTTCTATCGACGATCCTGACCACGGACCGTGAGGGTAACCAATGGGGCTAAATCCCCTCGTGGGTTCGATTCCCGCAGCTGACAGCCACCTTTTTCAGCTAGGGCGTCGTTAAATTGATAGAGTAGACAATGTGTAGAGCAACTGGTTAGGCCGACTTGCAGAGGGCGGACTGCCATTCAATAGCGCATAGTAGCGGTGGTTACAACTGGGAAGCTCAGATAAATCGCCAGCTCAATCTTGTAGCCATCAGGTTCTTGAGCCCGAGCGAGATATGGAGAACGCTCAGTGGGATGCGTTGTGATGACCGTTCCGAGATCGGTAAATTGAGTCACCGCGGCGTCCACGTTATCTACGGAGATGGCAGTGTGGGTATAGCCCTAGCGATTAGCGCTTATGTCAAGGCCCCTGGCATCGGTATCCTCAGCGGTGTCTAAATAGTAGATAAGCTCCAACAGGGCCTCTCAGGAAAATACAACGGAAGTCGAGCATAAATCAGGCACATCGCCGACAGGCGGGACTTCGTCGGTGTAACCGAGTGTGCCGCCCATACAAGGACGCATCAGTCCGCAGCCTTGTCAAGCCACCACCCGCCAGCGGTTGTCGAATCTTCCATGCCACCGCCGGCGATATACACTCGACCTCGAACTTCACCACTTAGTATCCTATATCCACTCGGACCTCTGACCTCCCCCATGCTTCCTGCTCCGTTTATATCGCCTAGTTTCTTGTATTAGCTTGACAGTGCGTAGCACTGGCCACCTCCGGGCGGCCTATTTACTTCTTTGCCTCAGTATACCCTTCCCGGTCGGTCTACCTGGCCAGTGGGTGTCAGTCCTCCATGTATGGGCACCGCATCTGGAATCATCATCGATACCATAGTAATGATAATAATAATTAATAAGACTACCCAGCACTAGCGTCTTGTCATTCAATGTAAATCCATTTTGCAATTTACCCACAGTAGAATGTAGTAACTTACGGTGCTGCCACTACTCCTGCCACTGGTAGAGCTTGCCGTGGCATCAAAGGCAAGCTGCCGACCGCCAGGCCTCGGACCGCGGCGATCACTACAAGCTCACCATACAGTCAGGACGTTTTCGGGACATCCACAGAACGATATCCTATTCTTAGCTATCGCTTAACCGTATCGAAGTCAATTCCGGGGACGCATGTCCCCATCAGGGGTTGTCCTCGTAGGCAGGCTGCCGACTTACTACCGGAGCGGCTTGTGGTGGTTTCTCTACTCCTCATACGGTTGCCTCTGTTCCTGGCCCGTTGCAGCCTATTATTCGGCACCGTAGTTTGTTTGACGCAGTGATTATTGATACTTTGATAGGTGTGCCCTCTTACCAAGACCGACGACCGCTATTATCCTTAGGGACTTCCCAGGGGCGTAAGAGAGGGGGAAGGAGGAGGAGGGGCACGGTCATATAAAATGGCGAACCAGTCGGCTATATTCTACCATATCAGCACCACTCGTCTTCATATCTCTCCGTCGGTTTCAGCCTCCGCCACCTACCTTCAACTGAACAAATCCCCCCTCCTTCGTCACCATGAAGACCACCCTGATTGCCACCACCCTCATCGCTGCTTTCGCCGGCTCTCTGCCCGCCGTCTCCGCCGCGCCCAGCGTCGACAACATCCCAGGCTCGGTCTTCGCTCGGCAGGTCTGTCGCCCAGGCCAGTGCTACACGTGTGATCCTGCCTACTTCTTTGGCGGGGCGTGTCACGAGTGTCCGCAGGAATTTTTCATTCTGGGGGGCTGCCGCGTTTGTACCGAACCCTACTTCTACAACGGACGCTGTAACCCCTGTCCGGAGTCTCACTTCTGGGGCTCCACTTGCCACGTGTGCACCCAAGACCGCCACTTCGATGGGGAATGCCACGGCTGTTCGCAGGATCAAATCATCACCAAGTGTTAGGTGTATTGCTGGCGTCTGCGATTCGGCCGGAGTCCAGGTGGCGCCATACTTTTAGGTCACCTCGGTTGCTATACCTCCTTTGCATCAAAACCCATGCCATGACGGCGAAACAGAATCCTTGCACAATGTGGACTTTTATTCGTTAACCAGTCGATCGATAGTGGCCTGAAGGGCCTTGCTCCGAATAAATATAGGTCTACTTTGAATTATATGCTAAACCCCACACCACTCGGTCCCGTTAATATGGCTTACACAGGGATGGGCACCACAGTGCCTCCCCCCTCCCGCATTAGTTAATCCGTTTGGTTATATTTTACTTGTTAACGGCAGTCTGCACCATGCCTCTGCCACGTAGGCCAAATAGACCTAAGGGGCACAGAAGTGGCTAAAATAAGGCTAAACTAAAGGCCGAGCAGCTCGTACAGGCATACTTAATTGGCAAAGTGCGGATCGGACACCAGCTCGACCAGGTAACCGTCGGGATCCTGGATGAAGGCAATACCCTTCATCTTCCCTTCGTTGGGGCGCTTCTTGAAGGTCACGCCGAGGTCGGTCAGACGGTCGGTCGCAGCGTCAAGGTTGTCTACAGCGATGGCGATATGGCCGTAGCCCTGAGGATCGGAGTTGCCGGTGTGGTAGCCCTTAAAGTTGGGGTCATCCTCGGTCCCCCAATTGTGGGTGAGTTCCAACACGGCCTCGCGGCCAAACACGTTCGACTTGAGGTCAAGCTTGAGCTGATCGCCGCTGGGCGGGGCCTCCTTGGAGTAGCCCAGGAAGTACAAGGTGAACTTGGCATCGGATGCTTCAAGAGTACCCAGCAAGCTAGGAAGCAAAGCGTGCGGGGAGGAAAAGAGCGAAAGGTATTATTAGTGCATACCTATCACGTAGGGTGACGGAGTCCTGGTCGAACTGAGAGGGCGTTACGGTATGGTAGACCATTCAGGGTGCTGATTGGATTGCGATAATACTTACGTCATTCCCAAGCATTTGGTGTAGAAATCGACCGAGGCCTTAGGGTCCTTGACCCGGTAGTTAGTGTGGTTCTACAGAGGCGGAGCGTCCAGGGCCACGATATCGGGAAGGTGATGAGTAAAAAGGGAGAGTTCGCCCCCAGGCCGTGTGTCTACAGCTGCGCGAGGCTGGAGCCAGTCCACCCGCCAGAATGGGGCAGAGTTTCTCTATGCCTTTGTCTGCCGCGGGTTCCCGGCACGACGCACGCGATTCGGGCAAGCAACAGAGTGGGCTGTAAGAAGTGCCAGTCAGTTACTTACAAACTTGTAGTTGGCAACGTCGGTAGCGTGAGGCGACATGTTGAAAGGCTTTCCAATTGGTTAGGGAATGGGTTGGGTAGGTGTAGTACGACTGGAGAAGACAGTGGAAGTTGAGCTGAGCTGAGCTGAGCAAAAGGTGTACGCTATGGGCTGCCATAGTGGGAAGTCTAAATAGTCTGATGGCCACATCCTGCTGGGTGAGGGCAACAGATACCCGACAAGCACGCGCCATACTGACGAATTGACAGTGGTGGGTGACCTGGCAATCGCTATGGCGCCGCCCTACTTCTTTCCCCTGTCCAGTGGGACGATGAGCTGCTTAGAGATGGCTGGGTGGGCGCAGCAGGACACCGAGTAGGAGAGGACGATGGTGGGTCGTTCGACCTGTCTCACTTTCACCTCTCCACCAAGGATATTGGTGCCGAGAGTGAAAACGGACCCTGCCGCTGGACTCGTTGGTGTGGCGATATCGGCTGGCCAAATCACTCTGAGGTTGTGACCCGGTCCCTTGATTGGGAGTTTATGCGCCCGTCTAGTCCCAAAGCTGCCTGACGTGGCACTTTACAAGCCTCGATAACACTGATTAGTATGACCTCTAACGTGAAGACTCCCTTCCTTTTACTCAACAATGTTCCCAGGTGCAGTATTGTGAATCCCATCGATATATTGTATTATACCGTTTAATTATCTGACAGGCTGTTGAGATATTGGTAATCGGTGTGATGATTACACGAACACGGGCTCAATATCTAAGGTGTTTGTTAGATGCAGTAGAATGGGGAGAATAAGTTAGCCGCACTCGCGAGCAACCACATACTTTTCACCAATCATCCCCGTCAAAGAAACCACCGTCGTCACCATCGGCAGGATCATCGAGAAAGGGGTCATCTGGAGGTGACTCCACACCGTAGCCATCTGGATGCGGCGGGGGTGCACCGGTGGCTCCAGGTGATGAGGTCGTGTCAGGTGCCCCGCCGGCTTCGGTGCCCTGTTCGGCAGCCTCGCCACCACCACCACCCATTCCGGGAAAAAACATGGGGAAGGGCATGAAGCCACCGCCACCGTGGCCCGAATGGCGCGAGAAGTAATCTATATCGATGGTGACGGCGCAGGCCAGGGCCACCGCGCGTTCGTCAAGGGTCAGACCTCGGCCTCCTTCCACCTGGTCGGTGCTGGCAGCGTCCAGGCGAAGTACGTACTGGCCTGTATCGGTGAAGATCTCGCGCGCGAACCCCGAAAAGTTGCGGTTAATCGAACTCACCCGGGCCCCGTCAGCGTCGACCATGTCAAAGTCCCAGGTTAGAAACCCGCCGTCGATTCGCGCAAATTGGTCTCCACGCACAAACAGATCATAGCGCCGCTTCCACAGGTGCCACTCTTGGTGGACCTCACCGATTACCTCCCCTGTGGGGGTCTTGATGTAGATGCGGCTATTGATCCAAGAGAAGGGACGATGGATCTAATTTTGTCATGAACAGCAGAGTGGGAAATGGAAATAAGCCAGGGAAAAGTGAGAATTAAGTATTTGGTTTACGGCCAGGTTATAATGACCGCCCATAACTGTGCATGTAGGGGCTATCGCGTACCTGAGCCGGTCATCCTTCATAGAAGCGGTGCATAGCTTACCTCTAGCACTAGGTTGCCCTCCTTGTCCAAGATGGAGGCTTTGAAGGCACGGTGGGTGCGAAAGAGCTGACGGGTGATGGTGTTGCCAAGCGATTCGGACTCGGCAATGTATCCCACGTGGTTGCCCGATGCGTCCACGATGGCGTACTTGTTGGCTTGCTCGAATCCCTGGAGAGAGTTGACAAGGTGATAAAGCAGAGAGGCAATCAGGGTGAGCCAAGTGGGTTAACGGATAAGCGGCCAGGCTAGAACTGGTCGTGCGTCAGTGCTAGGGAGCTGCCGTAGGCCAGAGACCCCACCTGGTCTGGCGTCGGGTCCGCTACTTACAACCAAGACGTTCATCAATTCGATCTGGCGGGTCATGACCAGGGCGCTGTTAGCTAGGACAGCGGTAGACGGCGCGTCCGGTTGCAGAATACCATGTCGATCCTTCGGTATGTCGACGGGAACCAATGCCGCGGTGGAGGCCGGGGTGGGACTGTGAACGAGCGATTCGCTCGGGGCGGCGGGAGCCGAGCGACGGGTAATTGGTGTGTTCAGGCGGCTGAGTCCGCCACGGTAGCCCCCTGGGAGTCGTGAGAACCGTTGTAAAAGTGGCGATAGACTAGCGGGAGGTTTGTGTTAACCCTATTGGCACCAGGAAACAGATGAAAGTACAGCCTTCGACTGGAGAGCTTATAGTTTACATTGGAGCTGGCCGGAAGCCCTGAAGGGTTCCCATTCTGACAAATATCAACACTAACCTTGTGTCGTGCGACCCCGGGTACTGTAGGCAGCAGCAAAGATGGGGATAGGCCGGGTACGATGGCACAGCGACAGGGCCCACGGCGTGCCCAGGAGCAGAGTAGTGGGGCCCCGGAGCCTAGTCAGGGGTCGCATGGTCTGCATAGAGTAAACGGGTAGCCTCACGTCAACGTGGGCGGCCAGAGAGGCTTTGCCAACGTAGAATGCGACGAGCTCGAGTGGTTCGGTTCAAAATGTACAGCAGGAGTATAAGGATGCGAGACCATGCTCCTTCCGAATATATGGCAGGATCAAAGTGTGATAGCGACTGACATCGAGCTCTGGAATGGGGGGGGGAATAGCCTGGTTGGGAAAGTAGTCAGTACCGCCACTGTCCTAATAGTCTAGAACACCCCTCCGTAACGCACTGCGGCAGCTGTGTAGCCTCCGTCGAGCTCACCCCAGAGGTCCAAAACCAGATGGAACTCATCTCACGTGATGTTAGGTTTGGTGGTAGTACCTAAAGGGCCATTCACGAACGGACCCTGGTGACGAGGGAGACTGTTCAGGCCGTAATGCCTACAAAAGAGAATTAACTTTCGCCTGGCACTACTACCCAGCACGGTCGGCGTAGGAAATGTCTTGCCGGTCGGCGCCCAAGTTTTCACCCGCGGGCGCGGAGATGGTTTTAGACGATGGCATCTACGCCCATAACCCTTTTCACTGCCTGGCGTACACAGTTACCGTCCTTTCGATACTGGCGGGACCAGGTAGAAGGGATAGATATTTACTACCCTCCCTAGGCGCCTAGCGCTGCAACGTATCACTTTCTAGCGCCACTGTCACGGCTCGCATATTTCCCGCAAACGATGGCAAGACCGGCGGCGTAAGTAGTTTGGCGCAATATTCTTGCAATGTCTTTGCCGTCCTGCCTCTTCTTCTGATAATATGTCGGGCTCAAGGGTACTGGACGAAGGGCTGGCCTCAGTACAAACGCCTACATCCTTGCTCGCTCTCCTACCTGATGCCCTTCCCCTTCTCTCACCCTTCCCTGCCCAAATATCTAAACCTGGATAGCGTTATCTCGGCCTAGCCTGGGCTGCACGCTTAAACTTCTTTGAGTCCCTCTATATCCCGCGTATCCAAATTATTAAATCCCCACCGGCCTCCATGGCCTACTTCAACGCCGAGTCGGCAGCTAGCACTCTGCTGGATCTCTCCCCGGCCCTCGACCCCCGTGCCGGTAGCGTCCCTGGACTCGCCACCGTGACCACCGCAGCAAATGGGTGTAGTGAGAACCTCTGCCGGGTACCACAGGGTTCCGATCCTGCTGGTTTTGGGTTATCAGCCGACTTTTCGCATCCCGGGGGCAGGATTCGCCACGTCAAGTCCAGAAGTGCCGACGCCATCAACCGTACCATCGCCCCCATTCCAGCTCCAATTGTTGTACCGGGTAAGGGTAAGGTCTTCCAGTGCCCTTACCCGAACTGTAACATGGTCTTCACCCGCAGCGAGCACCTGGCTCGCCACTCGCGCAAACATACGGGCGAGAAACCGTTCCAGTGCGTCATACCCAGGTGCAACCGTATCTTCAGCCGCTTCGACAACATGATGCAGCACACCCAGACCCACCAGCGTGACGGGAAACAATCCAATATCTCGACCATAGCTAATGCCAGCACTCGGGTACGCGGCCGCCGCAGTAACAGTCTGGCCAACAAGGGTGACATGGCCCCGAAGTTTCTGTGCGCCGGTGAGGACAGCGACCCCAACGCCCGCCGCCTTAGTCAGTTTTGCATTCAGCCAAGCGATCTCAAAAACTCTACCCTGACTCTGCGCCCTATCACCAGCGAACTTGTGCACGCCCAACACGCTGAGGCCAAGAAGGCTCGCGCCCGTGCCAACGCCCAGCGCGAGGGCATCGGGGGTGAATACCACGGAGATGGAGCATGTTCGGAGGTTGGTGCGGGGAGCAGTAAAATCAGTTCCCCAGCGATGACCATGGCCACTGTGGACGAGACCGATGGCCCGCATCCGGGCCCGTCTCCGATTTCTGAGCGGTCGACCAGTTTACACGACCACCTTACGGTCGCCCGGCACTCAACCAACATCCCGGTTCTGACGGCTCCGAACCCCACCGCTCTTACAGCTCAGGTTGGCAGGGGCAGTAAGCGCCGGTATTCCACCATTCTGCCTAATACCAGTGACCGTCCGACCCTTATGTGCCTCGAGCCTAACCCGACTACCCCCAATGTCGGTCCAAACCTCTTCCAGAACAAGAGGCAGTCCGTTAGTGACTCGGCACCTGCCCATCGGCCCATGCCCGCCACTGAGATGGCACCTCAGACCTCCCCGACAGTCACAAACTTCGTCGCCCCGCCACCTTCGGCTCATGGCCTTCTCTCCCCCCACCAAGCTCCGCTACTGCCTCGACCTACACTCCGCAGTCGGGCTTCCCTCTCAGGCTCACTGAGCGCCATCGCCACGCCGCCACAGTACCAGACCGCACCCGCCCCTGACCGCACCACTGTTGGTGTGCACTACACCCATCACACCGCGTACCAACTGTACCCTGGGGTATCTCCTCCTCATGACCAGTACGCACAGCACCACCAGCACCACGGCCACCAGCAGCACCTGACTGGTGGTAACGAAGCCGAGCCGTACTACCCGCCATACCCTTCCCAACCCCAATGCCCGCTGACACCCGAGGGCCGTTAAATGCTAACGCGCTCACTTTCGAACCGTGATATACTTCCTCAATTTCTCATTGTTATCAGTACTGTACTTATTTTACCAGTTAATAAAGAACCTGTATATCTTTGCCAATTCACTTTGACTGCTTGCATCAAATGTTTTATGTGCTTACCTATGATAAGAATAAATAGTAATAAACAATACGAGTCAGCCATGTCAAGTTACGAATTACATATGAAGACTGACTAATTTTGTGGAATTATGGAAGCTAGAATATTCAACTGTAGACGATGTCTCTGGTGAGCTGGCATTAATGGCCTGGTCACCTCCATCACTTACTAGTGGTAGCGTTTAGAACTTTGCAGCTTCCATTGGTTCCTAGCGCCAAGAATTTATCTTGGGAGTGACATCTTACCTCCCGCAACTTGGTGAACTATGAGCTGAAAGGTCCTCCACCCTGGGCACCTCGACTATCTAAGCGCTAAGAAACGTTAACTTGATAAAGATCAAGTACCTCTCGGATGTGTATTGACTTACTACATACTCATTATGGCTCACTCTTCCTTCATTTATTACACAGTCCCACCCTTTCCCTAGACTCACCCTAATTATAACTGTTACCCTACACCAACCTAATAACCTCGTAAAAAGCTAGTACCACTTCATTTACTACGTATCGTCTACACTACCATAAATACCAACGCCCTCCCACATTTCCAATTACCCTCCTCGCCGACACTAGTATCCTTATCCTCACATCCTCTCAGCTCTCATTCCTCGCAACCACTATGGCGCCGACCAATTGCAGCAGGTCTGCCTCCCCCCGAAGAGACCAACCCCCAACAAGATGACGGGTGTATCTATTGAGTGAATCGAAGGCAGGCAACCTGGTAGTCATTATATGCCCTGTGAAAGGTATAGAATCAGGGGACCATAAGATTGAAACCCCTCAAAGCCCTAGATAGAGAGAGAAACGGTATAGTCCAGGACAATGAGCAGGCCATGGGGAGAATCCAGACCTTACATTAACCCTCTCCCCTACCAAGCAACCCCATGCCCACCCCATCTGGCATGCCAAGTCCCGACGTCCTATACACCTGGCTATTTACACCGAACCTCGCCACCTAAAGGAAACGTCGCTCTATGAAAATGTTTCCACATAATGGGGCCGAGTAAAGCCAATCGGGCGGGACACTAAAAGTAACGGCTATAACCAATAGTCAGCTCGTTATTTATCGGACGAAGGCCCTCTTATCAGCGCCGGGCCCGAGGTAAATGTTACACTCCTCCTTCCAACCGATAGAGTACCATCGCATCGCAGGTTTCCTTTGGACCTTGTTGATGATGTATTATTTCGTACTAGGTGTGATGTCCTTATATAGGGTCTGGCATCCACTGGACGAGTAGACTGGCGGGGAGGGGTCTATTAGAGAGGTGGAAAATGCTACGCACTGTCAAGCAGCTACAGGTAAGTAGGCGACAAGACGGAGCGGGAAGCATGGAGGAGGGCTGCAGGTCCGAGTGGATGTAGGATGCTAAGCGGTGAAGTTCGAGGTCGAGTGTATATCGCCGGCGGTGGCATGGAAGACTCGACAACCGCTGGCGGGTGGTGGCTTGGAGGTTCCTGCGGCCCAACGCACTCGCTGCGTGGTGGTTGGTGACCTTGGATGGGTCATGTCGTGGCCGCTTGCGACCTCTCCCCTACTACTACAGCCTCTGCCCGTCAGATGTCGGCGGGTTCGACCGGGATGGCCGCCTGACCCTCGCTGTGCTAGACTCGGACTATGTAGAGGGGGGGGTTTATGGCTGCCACTAAAGTTGACGTGAACCCACCCAAAGAGTAAATCTATCACAAAGCACGTCAGGTTCTTCAATACGCCATGTTCTCCAGTGTCCCTCGGTCTAACAATATATAGTAAAGGTGATCAGTCAATAGGTCTGGTAATGGTATAGCCGCTGGTAGTTGGCATGCTGTGTTGTGCCCTGCAGGACGAGTCCGACGGGCACCCCCACGATCCAGGCCGCGACGAGGACGTAGGCGGCACGGCCGGGGTGGTAAAAGTCGCTATTCGTGGCATGGGTGAAGGCGGCCAGGTGATCCTTGTACCCAGATCTCGCAAAGAAGTCGATTCCCAGTATAAGGAGATACGTGCCGGTCAGTACGGTTGACAGCATGAGGGTGGGTATGGTGTACTGGAAAATGACCAGGCCGAAGACCGTGGCCAGCACGGCGATGAAGATTCCGCGGCCGTAGTTGGTTTGAATCAGGCCATTGGCACAGAGGGACAGCAGGACCATGGCTAGCGTGAATCCGCCCACGCCACCGATGCCAAAGAGGCCCAACCGCGGGAGAAACAGCATGTACAGGAACCCGAATACGGCGCCGAGCAGCAGGGCGACGACGAGGTAAATGATGCGCCGGGCCATATTGTCCGGGGCCGCCGGGCGGACCTTGATACAGGCGTAATAGACGAGAAAACTGATGACGAGGAAGCCCGTGAGGAAGAGCATAACGCTGTGCTTGCGGCTACCAAAGACGATGTAGTAGAGGCCGAAGAGGATGAAGACTACTCCGGCGATAACTTGGTCGCCCATGAGCGGCGGTCGTGGTGGGTTGTCTTGTGCGGATACCCTAGGAGCGAGGAATAGGAGCGCGAGGTGGAGCAGGAAGAGCAGGGTGGCGGACGACGAGATGAGAGTCGGCCGGGCCCTCGACCGGCTCGCGCCCGGACAAGCCGCGGAGAAGATCATGGGCAAAGTGGCGTAGGCTTTTAGGGACTGAGTTATACCGCAAGGAGGGGGGCGAGCTTGCCGTTTAGAAATGAGGGGCAAAGGTACTGTGGTGGACCTGGCTTCAGTGCGGCTTGCTAGAGAAAGAGATGACGATGGAAGTAGAACGTGGTGTTAGAATGCGGGGAAAAGCGTTTATAGTACAGGGTATTATACGAAGATATGTTAGTAAGAGGGCTATTAGATTAAGCAAATATAATAATTTAGGCTTTTTGCGTGTACTCCTGGCGACGACTTTACCTCTTACTGTTATTAATTTGACTGAAGGAGTATAGCTAGACGATACGTGGGGAGTGCATAAAACCGGCTGTTGAGGGATGTGCAGTTGACCACTAGCAGATAGACGCAACATGGCTACTATATGGATACGATTTATTGGTACAGAAGCAACCGGGATGGCCAACAGTAGAGAGCCCTTAGCAGAAGCCTAGATGCATGGTAGAGCACATAATACAGGTCAGATCGTAGCGGTATTCATAAGCGGCATGGTCAGGGTCTCCCATTACGTAACCCAAGGTAGGCTGCTAGTTGGTCGCGATCGAACTCGATCGCCAGTCCGCGTTGCAGGCCGGACATCGGTCTGGGAGTCGGCGGAGGAGGGAGGCAGGCAGCGTACCATCGTCACGGATGTGCCGCCGGCTGCGGCAGAGGTAACACGACGGATTGGCCGGAATGTGAAGTCGCCCGGGAGAATACATAGTGTCCTGCATGGTGGGTTGGTAGCCGTTGGGCCCGCGGTTGTTTACGGAGGTGTGAAGATCCCCACCGGCGGAGCGGGTCCGACTGTAATAGGGCGAACCACTCGTGGAGGCACCAGAGCCCGGGTATGGTCGTGCCTGGTAATGAGCCCCACCGCCAGGGGCCGGGTGGGAGTGGTTTGAGGTAAGCGGAGGCCGCCCCCACGTACCACTATAACACCCGCCCGGGTAGGCACCGCCGTAGACGTGAGACGAGGTCCCAGGCGTGCCAGGTGCCGGGTAGGGTTCGAGGGATATGCCAGCCAGTCCAGCCATAAGGGCAGAGAAGGGATCGACCTGGGCAGGATAGTTCCACACTGACGAGGGCAGGCGGGTCCCGCATGCAGGGCACGGGCCGCGCGGACTCAGACGCGGGGCGGTGAAGCAGCTCGGACAGGTAGTGATCCCCAACCGGGCGGCCTCGCCGCGAGCACAGCGGTTACAAGGCTTACCTGGCCGCTTAAAGCCCGTGTCTTCGCACTTCCAGCACCAGGGCATGGTCCGGCCAGTCACGCCAAGGGAAGCCTGCGACGGGTAAACAGCCTGGTAAGTCCCCCCTCCCACCGGTCGCGGTCCTATCGGCCGACCGCTGTTGGCGAGCCCACCGGTCGTGTGGGGAACGCTAGCCGTGGTTAACTGGGGCGGCCGGACGGGTATAGTGCCGGGGCGGTTGACTCCCGTAGGCCGGGCGTTGAGTCGGGTGGTTGTGGAAGTCACCCGCGGTGGTCGGCGACCGGGAGGTGGATTATTGAAACCCGCGGCGCCCTCTTCGACAACCTGTTCGCCGGCCCCAGCGTAGGGCGTGTACGGCGGCGGGGGTTCGTCTGGTGTGAATTCGGGAAGGGCGATCTGCGGCATGTTGAAAAAGAAAAGGGGTGAAGCTGAGAGTAAAGTCACGTATTACGTATGAGGTAACGTTGCTATTACTTCCTACTGGGCTATTCTAGCGCTGGAAAAGAATAGGGCGACAATAACGGGCAATGTAAGGTTTAGCTATCGTGGGGATGCAACTGCTGTCAGTAGGCGTGGCAGAATCGAGTGACGCCGTTAGCCAGTTCGTTGGTGCAACGAAGCAGGTGCGAGGTTATGGTGGAAAAATCTGAGTAGGGAGGCGCAGCAGGACAGAAGAGGGTAGGGTGCACAGAGTAAGTTAATGCGTGAAAGGTGAAGCTCGTGTGGACATGTAAGCAGTAGTAAGTTGTACAGGTGGGCGGGGCGGTGGGGTTGAGCGACCAATGCAGGAGAGGGCAGCGAATGTGGCAACCAGTAGGAAGGCAGCCTATTCCCTTACAACAAGGAGAGACGTAGAGAGGTGAGGATAAATGCTTGGCGGTGGCAGAGGTCCAGGCCAGGGTGGGGCTTTGAGGGGGAAACGACTGATAGGGCCCAGGCCACTGTGGAAGAAAATCAATGGGATGGGATACCGGACATTAATGGGGGGGTTTATCATAGAATCGGGCAGCCGGGTCCTTAACATGTCAACTCGATTGCTGTTCGAAGGTTATGTGCCATAGGTGGAAGTCGTCAGCACTGCTCTCTATGTATAACAGGAGGGTTGGAAACGGAAGTGTCTAAAAGAATGAGGCCTAAATAGAAAAGGATTTAAGGCGTCTTAAAAGAGGGTGAAAAAAATATAGCCGCGTTGGCCAGATTTCAGGAAGTCGGAATAAGGTCTAGATATATTACCAATTGCTATTGAACAAAGATGTGACGTTCCGTAAGAATGTTCTACATTTTCTCACAGAGCCAACAATATATGACGTGGAACAAGCTGTAGCGTCAATCATAGAGAATTAGGGATACAGCTGCCAACCAAAAAAGTTATGAGCGGAGTGGGATTCGAACCCACGCCTCCGGAGAGATCACGGCCTTAACGTGACGCCTTAGACCGCTCGGCCATCCGCCCTTCGATATTTGTGGAGCTCAGATGATATTTGAAGTCCTGAAGATTCCTGGTGGGCGAACACAACTACCCAGACGCGCTAACGCGTTGTTAACCCCACCAGGGATTACCAACGTGTCTCCAAAAGACATGGGAATACCCCTACACATGTGGAACACAGATCCGGCAATATCACCACCAATGGGAAGCAGGATTTCCTATGGCTTTAGTTTCATACTTTTCGATTTTACATGTTTCATACTTTCCGATTTTATTTGTTTCATCTTAGGTTGCCAATAAGTTATCCACCAGCCTAAATAACTAAGGCGACCAAAACTATGGTTTAGAGAACATATGCTATTTTATCTTATATTAGGCCCGAGCTTTTACACCTAATAGCTTGGGGAGTGTTTTTTCCTACCCTGCCTTGGAGTACCTAGTTCTATTAAACCCAATTCTATTATTCATTCTTCACATGGTTGTGGAGCTCTCACTTTGTTAGGTCTCTTGAAGAATCTTTACCACTCGATATACCCACCAGTATGTCTTGTTTGGTATAATAACCTTACCACTTGCGGGAATGACATCTGCAAGGTATCCACCACTGCCCACCCATGTATAGAGGTCCTTCTTTATAGCATGGTAAATTCCACTGTAGGGTATGAGAAATCCTGCATAGGTTTCCTCACTAGTTACCCTTAGCCTACCCTGGCAGTAGCACTTTAGGTTACATTGGCCTTGATCATATGGTCATGAGTCCAACCTCCTAGAGATATCTAGATGGTTGTCCTATTGTTCTTGAGGTCATGTCCTTGAGAGACCATTGTTCTGTCCCAGCAACCTTTGTCTTGCCACCTGGGATTAAGTGGTAGTAATTGCAGGCCTTATCAATGCCATTGTCATTTAGGTATATACCTTATCATATATGTACCCTGAGCATCTGCTCCTCTAAGTTCTGGGAGTGTTTCCCCTGCCTTGCCTCCAGGCAACCCTTTCGTGTTTCTCTTGGTCCATTTTGTACTTTCCTAGCCCCAAGTATGTCTACCTTTAATGAAGCTCATCCCCCCCCACCTATTAAGATCGTGATTAGGCTACTGAAATATCTGACCTTAGGGTCTAATATCTAGGTAGCCTTCACATGGTTTGTAGTGAAAGTGTTAAAACAGTTTATTGAAAATGGTCAGATAATAGCAAGGAAAACAGTGTCAATTGAATATCCTGGAATTTGCCCCCCTTCCCAGTTCCAGGTGACAGCAACCTGGGTTTTTATGTCCCAAAGGTCAACAAGTTAAAATAAACTTGGTAACAAATAAACTATAAGCTATGAGAACATGACACAAAAGCAAGGAAGGTTAAAAGTAAAGGCAGCACAGAGTGCTGCCACCATCTGTGATTGGCCAACCAGCTGGGCCTGCTCTAGAGGATCACCTTAATATAGAGACCCAAGTTTCTCATAACAACAGGGTTTACTAACCTATGATACTGTTGTTGATTAAACTCATTCTTTGATCTGAGCACCCCAGCCTACGTGCGCAAGGGCATGCCTCCATTAGTAAAGCAACATGAATAAATACCGGGCCTGTTTTCTCTTCCAGGAACAGTATTTGGCTTTTTAAACTTTTCCAATTATCACATTTTACAAAGTCTGGTTTAACCAAGACTTCTCCACCCTGTCATCCTATTACAGTTTGTGATGAGAGCACCTCTACTAGTTCCTACCAACTCCCCTGATGCTCCAACTTATGATCATTGCGGAATACCTACTGTTTGCCATGCTACCACAGCTTAATACATCACCACTGTTGTTTATTATTTGATATTCCTACTTTTACTATTAGTCCGCCTTACACTTTCACATCCTCTCTTTATCAATCCTATTTAACATCCTTTGATATCCACCACATTGTTTTTTCATCACATATGTACTTTGCATTATCCGTGACTGCTGTCTCTATAAAAGGACACCTGCTCTTGGACAACCCAATAAAAACATCAAGTATTCACTGATTTCTTCTTCATAGTATCCATTGAGACCCCTTAACCCCATGGCACACCATTGCATGTTTTTGGATCCCAAATAACTATTTCCCATACTTAAGATTCCTGGCTCACTATACTATTGGGCATGGTCATGCCAACCTACATTGTTTGTTTACAAAGGCCAGGATCAGGCACTGAAGCCTTGGGAAAGACAACTTTTGGATGGTGCCCCTCCAACAGATTTCCCATTAGCTGATGAGCCAACTGTGCCATGACCCAAATTACCTAGGATTCTACAACATTTGGATTAATTATGTTTTTTATGGAAGGAGCCAATGGATGAAGCAGTAACTGTTGGAGTGGCCAGAAGGACCATAACCTCCCAGAGGCACCAAATTCTATTTATAGCCTGAGCTCCAGCACCTCTGAGTTTGGGAAGTATTGTTCCTAACCCTGCCTTAGGGTACCTTTTCATTATTAAAATCCAGTTGATTTACCTATGTTTCACAATGTTTGTGGTGCAGACACCCACTTTGTCTCTTGAAGGGGCCTAGTGGATGCACTAATACCTTGGAACATCAAAAAGTACTGATCCCCCTTTGGGGAAAAGCTGTTTAAGGCTACAGGCATTATACAGGAAGATGTAGATCCTTCTCCCACACCCAAGTATAAGGAGTGAGCCTGCACTAGTAAGCAAGGGCTTAGTTTTTTCTATTCCATTTATTATTTTACCACCTTTGTTTATTTTATTCATAGTTGGAACACTGGCATGGTCCCATACTATTTACATTTACACCAGAAGTAAACAACCAAAGCTACTGCTATTTTCACCACTGGTTGCAGACCATTGTAATGTACCACCCAGCTATTGGCATCCCAGATCACCTAACAATCTGCACCTCATATTAGGACCTATTACCACAATTGTGTGGAGCCCAGGCATCATTAAGGGCCCCTGCAGATTCCTGATAGAGTAGGACGTGGTAGGAAGTCATCCTGACTGTACTAGGCCACCTACAATACTGGGGAAAGCCAACTCAAAGTATTAAAGGCATGAGAAACCAAATATTTTTGATTCTGTGGTACTAGTAAAGTTCTCACCAATGATATGTCTGATTTCCTATGACTCCTGGCTAAATATTTTTTACAAACTTTTGAATTTTATTTGTTTCAGCTTGTCATTGCCAGTTCTCATTCATAAACCAGAATGACCAACACCTGAGCTAGATCTAGCTTTATTTTTTATAGCCCAAACACCTGCACATCTAAGCTTAGAGTGTGGTGTATCAATCCTGCTTTGGGGTACCTGATTAAATTAAAATCTGGTACCATTAGCTATGTTTCATGGAAGAGTGATAAGGATACCTTCCACTGCACCTTCCCAGTAGCCCCATGATGCCCATAGTGCACCTGTGTCCCAAGCAGGACCTCAGGAGCTTGGCACATTATAATCCCCATATTATTTTCCCACTTATTCCATAAGATCTATTTCTTTTTATGGCATCCAGCAGTAGGTTCTTTGAAAAGATGAAATTATTCTGAAGATCTAATAATATACAGAAAGAAGTTGGGGCAAGTAATGGGAAAAATGGAGGAGGAAAGGGTGAGCATTTATAAGAGGAAATATTTGGCTATCAAGGAATATTGTAAGAAGAGAGTCAAAGGGGACAAGGAGATGGGTCTTGACAAGTCTAAAAGGATCATCTAAGAACAATAGATAGGCCTGGGTAGCCATCCAAGCACTTAAGGTAAATAAGGGTGAAAGATAAAAGGATATCAGGTTAAGTGACCACAATAGCTAAAAGAGAACTAAACAAAAGGTATTTATGAAACTACATATACGCTAGTATTAGTAGATCCCAGAATTTATATTGTTCAGGATGGGGAAAGTGTTCCTAGTGCTGCCTTTGGGTGCTATCTAGTTGCTTCTGAATCGCTGCAATTGCGTCAAATTTCAATAACATGTAGTATATATGTTAAATATAAAAAAAATGCCCCATGCAGGGATCGAACCTACGACCTTCGCGTTATTAGCACGACGCTCTAAACCAACTGAGCTAATAGGG
>JANBPT010000026.1:0-108947 GCA_027575765.1 Tieghemiomyces parasiticus
GATAATCGAAGTCTCTGTAATGATTTTACCGGCGTTGGCTGCTATCCAGCGTCAGAGCACAGTGCGACGGCACTACAGATATACCCTCCCGCCCTCAAATGGATGGATGGCGTAGGTCAGAGTTGGCACAATTCCTGGGTGAGGATTGAGGAACTGCGGCAAGGCGGTCAAAGGTGGGAAAGCCGAATGACTAGGTGATTCTAGCAATTAAAGAACAGGTCCTCTTCACTTGTTGCCTAGGCTCAACAGGTTGCTGGCAGGCATCATTCTGCTTAGGATGGCACTCTTGAGGAAAGACTTCCCCCCTTCAACGCATGCAGTGCATTAAATAAACCATCCCATCTCCCCACCAACCTGTACCGTAGGGATGATTGGGCCGTCATTTGCACAGCACTATGGTGCAGGCTTTGACTGCGTTGCTGTCGGTGGCCAAGTACGCTCTATTCTCGACTTCTAGCGATGATAAGTTGGTGGCTTGGTTTCCACGTATCCAAATCCCTATGGAATACATGCTATTTCTCCCCGTCGAGCTCCACTCATCTATGCTGTAGGGTTTATTACAAACGCTGCGACAGTAGGATAGGGTAGGCCTTGCAGCGTTGGACCCCTCTCCTGTTTGACACCGATGTAAAAGGGGGGTCAGGGTATGAACTTGGTAAGGGGTGACGATATCCTCGTTACCTTGGCCGTTTCTAGGTTTAGGTTTAAAGAAGAGGTGACCCACTTCCTACGACAGTCAGCCAACCAGCCGCCACGACTTTCGCTTGAGCAGCTGCACGGTTTCTACCCACCGTTGTTATTCTAAAGTCAGCGTAGCTGAGGGCCTGTCGTCAATCTTCGGCGAAAGTATTCGATTAGCACAACCGCGATGAAAAGGGATGTGTCACAATAATGGAAGTGTCCTTTGGTTTGGCACCGTCTTTGGTTGCACACATCTGGCGAGTGCGACGCCCAGGGTCCGACACCAATAATGAGCTGGCGCGTATTTTCCTGCGTGACCACCTCCGACTCTCTGCTTTGCCCAATACGGATGGCCGGCGTGCCAACGATGCAGTAGCCAAGGGCGAACGTTCAAGCTCCAGGGCGGCAAAGTACACGGCCTACTTCGGTTGAAAGTAGCCTAGTGGAGGCCTTGTTAGCGGGGCAATGGTGGAAGTTGGCGGGCTGACGGCGAACGGCTTAGGTTTGGCAATTGAAAAATAAGGGCTTTCTCTGTCAGGTGCCCATTCTCCTCCCATACGCCGATACTCCAAGACCCGCACCGCCCGGGGTTCTGGGACCTCACTCTTTTACCTCTATCTCGCCCTCCTTCCGTCTGTCTGCTACTCTCTCGGTCCTGTAGCCACAGCTTGGCTGCCGCGCCCCTTCTTGATTTGGCATTTGCGACTAAGGGGCCCTGGCTAGTCTGAACCTCTGGGCTAGCTGTTGGAGAGTAAAAGTTTCCCGGAGCCATGGACCCTTCATAGTGCAGAGTGACTGGCGCTGCCTACCCTCACATTACAGGCTTCCTGCTGGCTGGAGTGCTGGCTATTGCCTCTGTCACATGTTTAAGTGTGCACAGTACATTTCTATCGGTTGGAGTCTCACTCTCGACTCTTTTTTTACAATGGCCTACAAGTGGGCTCTGCGATGGGCTGGCCCAACCTGTGTGTTACACCAGGGCTTCCATCGAAACGTCGCTGTTGTTGCCAGTGTGGCGAAGAGAAGGGCGGAGCCGATCAATACGACGCAAGCTTCCGAGTCTCCACCGTTGGTCGGGTTAGAGGGTGCTACTCACTATATATAAGAAGTTCTATATCCCTCCTCTAGGTAGGCAACTTAGTATTCCACTTTTCCCTCTCTCGTTACATTTACTATCTACCGCCACTTGCCACTAGACTTATCCCGATCCTTCATTCACCTATCTCACCGTGCCCTACCACTCGTCGTCATGCCCAATTCCATTGCCCATTGCCCTTGTCGAGTCGTCCGGATTGGTGTGCTCTTCCTGGCTGTCACGTCGTGCCTCCTTGGGTCCGTCATGACCCTGCCTGCCACCGATTCCTATACGAGCCCCAACCCTAACAACCCCTTTCAGAAGTCCTATACGAGTCCCAACCCTAACAACCCCTTCCAAAAGTCTGCGGATAATCGCCAAGACCTAACCTCCTTCGGTCAGGTTGCAGCTCAGCAGCATCGTAAGGTATCCGCTGACGGCGACGATGAGTTTAATAACGAGGTTGGTCATCGTTTGGGCGGCGATCTTGATAGCTACCCCCGCTCTGGCTACCAAGCGGAAAGACCTCCGGCAGTAAAGCATTCGCCCATTCCGGTTTTCATTCAGCCGAAGGGTCAAACACCCGGCCAGGTCACGACCAACTCTGCCAGTAGTGTCATGCCGGCACCACAGCCTTATCAATCAATCACTCAGCCTGACAGTTCAGCTATCTTTGAGGGCATCAATGGCTACGCCAAGGAGTTCCTCAACGAGTTCAACGATCATCTTTCTAAGAGCGGTCTTCTCTACGATATCTATTCATTCCGCTACTGTGGAGTCACTGGGCGCTATTTGGTCCGTGTCAAGATTGTCGCAATGGCCAACGACCATTTGCAGGTATTCACCAGCCAGCCCACCTTGATAATGACCAAGGTCGAAGACGGATCGTACAGGGTCGAAAATCGTGATGAATTTGAGAAGTTTGCGAAGCGGGCCGTGTATCCTAAAGAAACGTCGGCTAACGACACGCCGCCCGCATACAAGGAAGCCGACAGCGCCGTGGTGCCGGGCTACCTGCAGTATCAAGGTGCCATGGTGCGCGTCAACATTAAGAGTCTGGGCGGAAAGGCCGAGAGTTACGCGAAGGAGTGGCGTAGCATCAGTGGCGAGCTCATGGCCTACCAAACCCTCGGCCGCCAGATTGGTTTAAAAATGGACACTGATCTGGCGCCGGCCCCGCCTAAACCCGAGGAGTACATGAAGCTCAACCTCAATAACAATGACAGAGCGTCCACCACGATAAATGTAGAAGTCTACTTTCACGAAAATAGAAGCTGGCAAGAAGCAATTCTGCTGAAGGGACAGGCTTACAAAGTAAGTTACCCAGACAAGGGGCTGCCGATAGTTCGCATTGCGCCAAGGCACGTTTTCAATAGGATTTCTTTTGGGCGGTCCCAGGACACCGGACTAACCGCTTGCACCTTCCCTGGCCTGCTACCCTGCGCATGTGGGTCACCCCTCACTGTCCTACTTTCACCTCCGCCCACCTTGTATCCGCTGCGCCTCGCCGTGGTAGATCCTCGAGGAGTTGATTGAACTGGGTGGTGGGCCGTCCCCCGATGAGGCCAAGGACCCCCGCTTTAACTACCCACAACGCCTGGATTTCGAAATCTTCCTTGGCAAGAGGTAAGTCCTGCCGGCGGTTATCGCCATCGTTAGCTAGGGTGAACAGGTGCCAATTCGTCCGCGGTCGTTATGGAACGAATAGCTGCTGCTGAACTCATTTCCCCAGAAGCTGCCGGGTGATTAAATCTAACCAAGCCCTCCCCACCCCGGCACACCTACAACTTCTTTCCTTCTCGCATGAACTAGACCCACCTCTATGCTGTCTAGATTGAGGTCTGCTCAGCCAGAACAAACTAGTTACTTGTTCGTCGACACCCCCGGAAAGGCGCAACTTCTGCTCAGCTTCAATAGTGTGTATAAGGGGAATGTTTCGCTTCTACGCTACAGCATTTTCCGGTGGTTGGCCGAAAACGCGCTGGACATGTCCTCCCATGTGGGCCACTGCAGTCTTACCGTCGATAGCCAAAGTATTCTGGACGGCATCAATGGCTTCTACGCCAAGACCTATACGGACTACTCTCCCGTCAATGGCGTCCTGCATTCCAATACCAGCGCCAACAAAGCCGGCCAGTCAGCCGAGGCTAACAGGGCCTGGAACCATCCCTTCGGCGGACGCGTCAGTAGTTTCTTCAGCAAGGATAAGGCCAGTTCCCATGCCCCCAGGTTTGCGAGCGAGCAGGCCCAATCTTCCTACGTTCTATCTTCGACAATGCAGAGCGAGAGGATCAAAGACGGGGCGGCGAGAATTACCCAGGCGCTCGGCAAGTTGCTTGACCGCTACTTAGTTAGAACAAAGGCAGAGGCGGTTGGTATTGAGCCAGAGGAGATTGGTATTAAGACAGAGGCGATGGCTTTTAGACGTGCAAGTGAGGTGGCACGTAAACATGCAAAGATGTTGGTCCGCGTCATCTTCGCCGCGCTGAAGCGTCTGCCATGTAACCCCAGCTTGGCCGACTTTAAAGATGCCCTCCTCCAAGTTTTCCTGGAAAATGATGCCACTTCTAAATCACTCGCCAGCCCTACAGAGAGCTATGGCTTCACGCAAGAGGATTTACACGGTTGGATCAGTAGCATTATTCGCGACCTCTGAAGTCTACCCGTCTCCTTTTAGCTTCTTTTGTCCTTTTTCTGAAATCTTTATCCGTAGGTTAAATATAGTGTGTCAGAATAGTGAGAGTCGTTTATATTACTCCGATAACAACTTGAAAAAGGGTAGGAAGTGTCTGGGTATGAAATGAATGGTTCTGCCGCTCGGCCTTTAGAGCATACTCGGGTATTGGCCGGAATAGAGGAAGAAAGAGGGAGGGACCCGCGGTCGCGGTCGTGCGCTGTCACTATATTCATGCGGAGGAGATGCTGCCCTGCCTCCTTGTCTGTAGTACTCTCCAGCCAGTCGAGCTGACGGGGATCGGAAGTGGCGGGGCTCTCCCCATTCCCACCGAATAGAGCTGCCTTATTGAGTGTCTGGGCGGTATGGGCTAGGGCTGATGGCGACTCTGCCACACGACAGAAGAAAGCGTCGCTGGCTCCGTGCTGTACTTTGAAAAGACGCGACTGATTGTGCTGACCACGTAACGCCACCTGTGTTGTGACAGGGCGCCTGACCCGGGGCTACCATCGACCGCCTGGACCTTGTTTCGGGAATCAGGCCGGGTGGCGGATGCCACCGAAGCGGACGGGGGAGAGCGCTGCCAGTGGTACATCGGTGGGGCTGATCAAAGACCTTGGTATAGCCCCTACCCGTCTGACGGCATAGGGTTCCTTCCCCGCCTGGAAAGGGAAGCCCCTCCCCCCCCCCAATGTGAAGGGAAGGGTGGGCGAATTTCCGGCCGCACGGCTTGACGGCCTGGCACCTCGCACGTCGGGCGGAGTGGCCCAGCTGGTCACATCCCCTGGTCTCTGAGGAGCCGCATCCGGTAAACCGGTTCTCATCCCCCGGACGCCACTTATTCATCTTTCCCGACCTGCCCATCCCTTGGCCCGCGTCTTCGTTTCTAGGGGTTCCGTCCTGGCGTTCCATGATACATCTGTGCCAGCAATCTCGCCACTCCACCACCTTACCCTGCATCTTGCGTCGTGGCCCATCCCCTTAACCCAGCAAGTAAACTGCCATCCGTGGACTGGTCTGCATACATCCTGTCGCCACCACACCGCCTGACTCCCGGCCTACCAGTCCAGCCGCCACCTACCATCCTTCCGCCTCGGCCGACGCTCCTCCATCTCTCTTCGCTCTTTACACGCACGCTGGGTCATCACATCGCCTAGCGTCTTTTACTAGCTCGCCATGTCTGCGATTTCGGGCAGATCGCTCCGCGGCCGTCGCGGGGGCGGTCCGGGGAAAGCATCCAACCACTGGCCGCAGGGAAATTCCGGCTCCACGGCCGCCAATCCGAACACACGCTTCCCTGCGGGTAGAGGCCCGGCCGTCGTCGTGCCGCCCAACGGCCTGACCGCGCGACCCGCGCCAAGTATCCCTACCACTGCAAGCGAAGTACCCATCGATGATCCCGTAGCCCACGATGCCCTCATCTTTTTGGCCGTCCACTTGGTGGGGCTCCAGGTCCAGGTCGCGGTCAAGGGCGGTAAGCAATTCACGGGCCTCCTGCATTCCATCCAGACTGAAGATAGCTGCGGTGTGGTGCTCAAGTACGCCAAGGAAACCACCCCAGCCGTGCTGACATCTGAGGACCTGCAGGTCGCCAGCGCCCGCCCTGTGCGGACCCTGGTCGTTTTGGGCAAGGACCTGGTCAGTTTAACCGCCGTGGGGGTCGATTTCGCCGCCCTGGACCGCGCCCGCGAGTACGAGAAGCTTGGATTCAAGACTGACACCGGTATCAGCGGTCACGCCGGCCAGCTGCAGGAGCGCGAGCTGCACCGCTGGGATCCGACCGAACACGACACTCCCGCATCCTCCTTCTTTAGTTCCCCGGCCCGCGGGGGGGACTGGTGCGACATGGACGACGCCCCTGCACCCATGGGTGGGCTTGAAGATGCGCCGCAGGGGGCCGGGGGCGCCTGGGACCAGTTTGCCGCCAATGAGCGCCTGTTCGGCCTGCGTACCAACTTCAACGAGGAAATTTATACAACCAAGCTGGACCGCTCCCACCCGGAGTTCAAGCGTCGCGAGCAGGAGGCCACCCGCCTGGCCCACGAGATCATGCAGGGCCCCGTTTCAAACGTACACATCGCCGAGGAACGCGGCCAGGAAATGCAAGAGGACGACCTCGACGAGGAGGACCGGTACGGCGCGGTCATTCGTGACGATAAGCCTAGCAAGTACATTCCTCCGTCCCTGCGACGCCAGTGGGAACAGAACGCGCGTGGCCGCCCGGGTCCCGGCGCCACTCCGATCGACCCTATCCCTGTCTCGTCGCGGCCGCCTCCGGGGTTATACCGTGCACACACCACCACTGCCATCCCGCAGGCCTCCCCACCGCAGCCTACCCTGCCGACAGTCCCTCCTCCGGTCACCACCACCACCCTCGCCAGCCCTGCCGTTAGCGCTGTCAAAGCCGAGACTCAGTCACTCGCCGCCTCGCCGGCCCCCACCCATACGGTCTCCTCCGGTGCCATTCCGCGGGCCAAGCCCCGCCTGCCGCCGGGCGTCGGTCTGGCCATCGACACCAAATCCCACGCGGTCAAGAAATTTGGCCTGTCGGATCCGGAGGCCCGCCAGCGTGCGTCGCCGCTCGATATCCTGGCCCCTAAGATCGCCCAGCAACTGGCGGCGGCTAAGGAAACCATGAGCGCCCGTCCTACGGACGACGGCTACGGGCCGCACATTCCGACCTCGGCGGTTGAACGCTCCGCCAAACCTATCGAGCACGAGATTGTGGGCACGTTTCGCCAATTCGTCAGTACCGAGAAGGAGCGCCTGCAGCAGACCAAGCAGGCCTTCCTCAAGAAAGCCAAGGACGGCCGCGTGGCCGAACTCATCCAGTTCAGCAAGAGCTTCCAGCTTAAATCGCCCATGCCCACCGATCTATTACCCATCATGGGCAAGTCCAAGTCGGAGGCGCCTACCGAAACCCCGCCCCCCGCATCCCAGGAGAAAGCTGAGCCTCTTACGCCAGATCCGGCTGCAGCGTCGGTCCCCGTAGCCACTGCGGCCGAATCAAATCCCCCCGTCATCAAGACGGTTTCCGAGACTAAGCCACCGACCCCAGAGGCCAAGCCTGTGGAATCCAAGGCCCCGACAGTGAAACCCACGGTCGAACCCAAGTCTGTCGAACCCGAGCCCACGCCAAAGCCAGTCTCCCCGGTTGTTGTTGCCGCCGTTATCGCACCAGTCCCTAAAGCAGGTGAGGCCCAAGCGACGTCCACAGCCGATCCTGTGGAGCCCGCCAAGGAGGATGAGGACAAACCGTCCACTCCCACGGGTTCCAAATCCAAATTGAATGTTAAGGCTATGGCTTTTAAACCCAACCCGGGTGCCGCCGTATTTAAACCCAAACCGCGAACCGCGGCCTCTAAGACCACGGAGAGTACGACCTCCTCCCCGCGGGCATCCCCACGGAACATGCCCAGTGACCCAGCCTTCCTCGCCTTTTTCGGTACCCAGCCCGTATCCAAAGGCCCGCTCGACCTGCGTACTACGTTCCCTAGCCTTTTCCGCCCGGTGTCCCCGCCGTCGACGTCATCCCCTCCACCGACCGCCGCGACCCCGCCGCCCAAGTCAGTGGGGCCCACGTGGCCTTTCGGTAACCGGCCGTTCGTGCAACAGTTCTCCGTCACCACCCAACCCGGATTCGAAGGTGACTTGTATCACGGAGCGCCCTACCCTTACGCCGCCGCTTATCCGTCGTCGTACCCTGGGTATGGCCGGTACCCGCCAGGTCCCCCACTGGCCCCGGCCAACGGCGGAGCCAGTGGTAGCCCTTACGGCCAGCCCGGTACTCTTCCGGCTCATCACCCTCACCATCCTCCCCATGGTCCTCCGCACCATCCGATGGGCGTCATCAGTATGGGCGGGCCCCTGCCGTACCATCCAGGGCAGCCTAACGGGGTTGCGACTACCAGTCACCCTGGCGGCTCTGGGTACCCCGCGGCCCCGCCACCATACCTGGCAGTGTCTTCACCCTATGGTGCCCCCGTAGTCCTACCGGCTAGTGCTGGGGCGGGTAACGGGCCATACGCTGCTGCCTCCCCCGGTCGCTCGCCCATCATGCACGCCCAAGTGCCCCCACCATCGGCACATTACCCCCACCACCCTCAACATCATTACCAAAGCTACCCCGGCGGACCCCCGTCTTCGGCCGGCGCTTCCCCTGCTACCAGCGGGCCACCCCACCCTCATCATCCGCACGGCGCTGCTGGGGGTTATGTAGTGCCCCCACTTACCCAGAGCCAGTCTCACCATAGCGGTAGCTACCCGCCGCCTTCACATTACCCGCACCACCCGTCCCCGTTAGCTGCCTCCCAGACTTACCATCCCCACCACCAACACGTGCCGCACCATTCGCAACCTCCGCCACACCATCAGCCACCACTACCGCCCCCCCACCATCCGCCCCCTCACCATCACCACCACCCTCACCATCACCCTCAGGGCGCCGCCTACCCACCACCCCACCCTCAAGGGTTCCCACCTTCCCCGTACCTTGGCCACAGTCACAGTCACACCGGTAGTAACATGTCTAACCATAGCAGTGGAAGTTTCAGTGCAGGCTACGCCATGGGCGGCCCGCCCCCGTCACAGGGAAAACCACCCCCGGGCGGTCACCATCACCACCACCAGCAGCAGCAACAGCCGCCGACTGCGCCCGGTAACTACGGAGGTGCCAGTGGCGGGGGACCGTTCCCTGGGGGGTTCCACCCGCCTACTACCTCAGCGTGAGCCACCACCGATCGTGTCAACAGGGATCGGAGTGTCAATCCACGCTTAAAACCATATAGGAGGGAGAAGGAGAGGGTGTGACGGTGGGGAGGGAGGGGAAGGGGGACCAGGCGTAAATTTTTTCACCTCATACCCTTCTTATTCCTGGGCTTTTGATACACATCCCCTCCCGCTCCCCACTCCATCACTTTTCCCCTTTATCGCCCACGCTGAAGTCCTTAACTGTGTCGTCCCGGCCATATTCTTTACATTATGTACCATAATCCGACCAAACGGGAGACAAGTCTTAGGATTATTATTATTCTACCAGCGTACTAGAATGTTTACAATGAATTTTTTTTCCAACACTCATGTATCTCATAATGACTTGGTTGTCCGTGTGCACAACATGCTAGATGGTCTCTTTTAGAGAGAGAGATGTATTTTCTTGTTTAAATATCTACTAAGCAAAATTTAAGGAGGGTCGGCCGTACATAACTGATCTAAAAACGATAAAAATAATGAAGGAGGGGGGCGGGAAGACCTCCCTTCTTCTTTCCGCGTAAGAAAAATAATAATAATATTAGAGCTAAATACCCAGCAGAGACCAACTTTGGGCGTACCGGCACATGCAGATCCGGGTCCGTACCAAAGAAACAAGACAAATCACCACCATCACCAGCGTTCTCTTACGTTCAACGCACCAGCTTATTACGGTAAGCCATATACGGCACCTTGGGCGGGACATTCGGCTGCTGCAGCTGCAGGCTACTACTACCACCACCATTGCGGGGTTGACGTGTGACGCGACGGGTCGCTTCGGCGGCCCCGGAGCGGTAAAAGGCCTTGAGGTCCTGGTGACGTTTGCGCATACTGGCGGCCACCAAATGTTTGATGGGGTTCAGTTGGTTGAGTAGGGCCACTTCACGATGGCCCTTGGGGTTGAGCCAGGCGATGAGGTGGTCGAGTTGGTCAGGGTCGGTGTAATACCCCCACAGCGAGGTCGGGTCGGTAGTAGTCTGAATGATGGCCTCCGCCGGGTGTTGATGTTGGTGGTGGTAACCGAGCGCCGGGGTATTTTCATGGCTCCCGTCGTCCGTGGTGAAGGGGGTGGCAGCGGTAGCAAGCGACGACGGATTGGCCAAGACCTCTTGCCACTCGGGTCGGAGGGGTGGGTAATTCGGGGGAAAGAACGACTTGACCGTGGCCCATACCTGGTCGTCAGCCAATAGGGCCGGATCCGTCGGCGTAGTGAACCGAACCAGAAGACGGCCGCTGCCTGACGTGGTACTGCCACCGAGCCCATCGAGATACCAGTAGGTGTTGTAGAACCGATCCGCGCCCAATGGCTGGACTCGGAACCCGCTAAAGCGGCGCCAGTCCTTTTCCAACTGGTCAAACTGTTATGCGGTGGAAGGTACGACAAAGGAGGGGAGAAGGGGGTGTGAGTGTGTGGAGGAAAGGAAACACGTTAATCCTCGGTTCATGAGCGGGTGAAGGGGGACAGGGGGTGGGTTATCTTCAGACTGATCCATCGTCCCTCCAGCTTTCGGTTGTAGGTCCCACCTCCCCTTGCGGAACGATACTGCCGTGTGAACCCACACACGCACGGACACACACACACACACACTTACCTTACGAGCATTACGCGCCTCCTGGTCCTGCAACATCCGCAACGCCTTCATGTGTTCGTTATGCTGCTGGGCACGTTCCCGGGCGGCTTTGCGCAGATCGGCGGAGGTCAGAGGTTCGGGGGTCCCATTTCTGGGGGTTGATGACGTCGTTCCAGCGGTGGCATTTGTCTCTCCGCCACTCACCTCCCCGCCGCCACCCTCCGAACCGGACTTGGCGCTATTAAGCAGCTGGGAACGTTCCTCATTGACGCGCTTCATCTCGCGGTTGAGGTCGATCCGTTCCTTACGCAGGGCACTGAGGTGCTCGTGGCATTCTTCGATATAAGTCCGAACGCCCCAGCTGGCGGCGGCATCGGCGATGAGCTGGTCATAGATTCGGAGCTTCTCGGCAGGAGAGAGGCGTTCAATGGCCTCGCCGATACGGTCGGGTGACTTGGCGTAAATCTCGCAGAGGTGCGAGGTGACGGGCGCCAGCGGGTCAGCATGCCTTGGGACTTCGGTACTAGCCACCAGCCACCCGAGGAGTCGGGCCTCCCAATGTTTGCGGCTGGGCGGGATCAGGGTGAGGGGCCACTCGCGGTGCAGGCGGACCTTGACCCGCTGGAGCGCCGAGCGCACATCACGTCGCTCGGCATCACTGGCACTCCCGGGGGCACCATTATTGGCAGTGGTGTCCGTGGTGGGCTGGCCTCGCTGAGAGGCGGTCCGGGAGGTCGCGGGGTCTCGACGATGCCGACGACCGTCGCGGTCGGGTTCGCTGGCACCGGTTGACATGGTCGACGACAAGTCTGACATGGTCGGTAGAGCTTCATCGTTGTCGTCGCTGTCACCATTGTCGGCCGACTCAGCATCTGTGTTAGACCCGTCAGACATTTCCGCTTCGCTGTCGGGCTCGGCAGCTACTAAGGCCTTATTTTTGCCACTGGCCATGGCCAGGTAGTCGTCGATAAGCACGCTCAGGCAGGCGCAGAAGGTTTCGATAAGGAGCGAGCACGGTTCCCCGCCGTGGTCCTCTGCGTGGTGTACCAAGGCCTGTTCGAAATCATCGAGCGTAAAAGGGCTCAGGTAGAGTGGTTTGCTAGAGGGCAGAGAAGAGGAGTGGGTTCGTAAGACCGTGGGGAGTTAAGTCCAGGAACAGGGCAAGAGGGTGGAAAGTACGCCCTCCTCCCAACCTAAGGGGTAAAGAAATGCCCCCCCTTCGAAACGCGGTACGCGACGAGATTATTAACCCAGACTTACCTGTACACATTGAGAAAGGACCACGTGGAGATGAGCCGTTCCACGTCGCGCATGGGTACAATATAATCGAAGCAGGGTACTGGCCAACCGTCCAGTAGCTCAACGGACGGCCCGTCAGTGGTGCCGCGCTCGCCCTCGGCCGGCAAGGGCTTCTGACCAAAATCTAGCTTCGTCTGGGCCGACGTTGGCTTGGCCCGAGACGTGAGGGAGAGCAGGTTTAGGTCGTCAATCGGGAACTTAAGCGGTTGGGGTTTCTGCGGGACGGGTTCTCGGGCCGCTGCGGGGGCCGGGCTACCGGCTCGACTGCCACCCTTGGTCACGGAAGCAGACAGGTTCGCCTTGGAACCTTTCTTGCCGAGCTTACGAGGCGAGATGGGGGGTGCTGCGTTGGAACCTGCGAGTATAGGGAAGTGACCACAGCCGTCATTCCAATGGGTACGTCGTCATGAGAAAGGCACGTTAAGGCACGAGGAGGAGAGGCAGGTACAAATACTTGTTGATTAGCCATCAGGGAAACGGTGTAGATACGAATTGACGAACCGGGTATGGTCTACCCACAGGAAAATACAGTATAGGAAAAAGCCGCTCCCCCCCCCGAGACGCCTCGGGCGGTGAAGCGTAAGAGGACGCAGAGTGAGAGACATGTGTAATCAAGAGAGGCTGCGCGTGTGACAGAGAGAGAGAGAGGAGAGGTAGAGACGATGATTAAGAGGGAAACTGGTGACCGACGGGCGACGATAAGGCATAGCGCGCAAGGAGATAAAGGAGATAGTAGCGTCAGAGCGGTAAAGGTGAATTGGGCTTGAGGACCGTCCCTACCAAGAGGCGAGGGGGGGGCGGGAGGAAGGGCTTCTGGAAGTCAAGCCTTATAAGTCGTCGAACGACCAGTTACCTGGGGGACGAATGACACGGCCGGATGTGGGGGAGCGCATTAGCCCGTCAAAGCCCTCGGCGGTCTTGGGCTTCTTTTTGGCCATGATGCCGTCGGCCACTGCCGCGAGATTCTGAGAGGCAGCGGGGGTAGGATTAGGTGCACAAGCGCAAAGTGACCGTGGTAGGTTAATTCGTGTGTATGTGTGTGGGGGGGGGGGACTCCATGTCAGGGTGGCATCAGGCCGGTCGGCTAGGACGGGGGTACAGAATATTGTGGGGAGTTTGAGATAGCGACTTACCTTGCGCTTATAAGCCTTGGCGGCCAGTTGCTCGTTGACGTCAAAGACCCCGGAGAGGCGGCGCTGCTGGTCGCTGTAATCGTACACATCCTCGTCATGGATGCCGTACTGCTCGCGGACCTCCGGCTAGGAAGGGGGCCATGGTGAACCGGGGACGGGGTGTGGTGAGAGGGTTTAGCACAGCGACAGAGGGTGGGCGAGAGCCAACGCGATCGTTGGCGTCAACCACCTGGCCCGTAGGCCCACTTGCGCGGACCTGTCGACATGGCAAATTGGTGCTGGTAGAGAGGCTTACCTTGAGGAGCAACGGGGCGTTCGTGCTGGCGCTCCGGGTGGAGTGCAGACGGATGAGAGCGCGGAGCTGCTCGCGGGTACAGTCTACGCGGGGCCGCCATAGGGAATCGGCGGGAGCCTCCCGCTCTTCTTTGCCAGGTAGCTCCTTGCCGTTCTGGTCGACGTAGCGGACAATGTAGTGCGACGGGCAGTCGACGCCATACCGCTCCTTGAGCTCCCGATTTTCGTCACGGAAGATGCGCTCGACGATCCGCACGTGCTTGCTGTGAAGAGGAGGGGCGACGTGACAACGAGAGAATGGAGGTTAGGGTAGCAGCTGGGCACAGGCCCCATATATACCTGAGCACAAGGGTGTGGACTGGACTCGCGGACGCGACACCGTCGGGCCTGCTCCCTGCCACTTACAGATTTCGTTTGTGTTCGGGCGGAAAGAAGTGGATAAACTCGCCCTCAAAGAAGTTGTTGCGTATAAAATTGTGAATATCGGCAATCACGGAGCGGACGGGTGTGGTTTCTGGGAGAGGCGGGCGATAGGACAGAGGGGGGAGGGCAGTTAGTCAAGGGCGGGCGGGTGGCAGCACGGCGTAGAGAGCGTGCCACGGCTGCCGAGGGCGGGCATGGCGGGTCAGGCGCTGAGAACTTACTGCCGTGGGCGTAGCGGAGAACGAGTTCCTTGAGCCCCTCGTTGAAGAGGCCCGACTGCCGCTCCTCCGCCTCCTGTTCCGACTCGAGGGCCTCCTTGTAAGTGAGGTTAGTCTTGCCCGTGATGCTGCACTGCCAGTTGGGGCGGCGGAGTTCGGTGAGCCGCTGGCTGTATTCCTCGTATGTGGACACGATCTCGCCGCTGTCCGGCACGTAGAACACGTCCTTCCCGTGGTCCGCGGGGGACGAAGCGTCGGGGTCGCGTAGCTTCAGAAAGGGCTCGTTGCTGCGATTGCGAAGCGGCATGTTGGTGCGGGGGTGTCTGTACAGGCGGGAATGCGGGTGCGACCACAAGGTGGTGGGTGGAGCGTACGCGGGTGAGTAAATGTAGAAGGTGTCACTGGGCCGCGCCCACAGGGGTCAGCCAGGGCGGAAGGGTGGCTGGGGCTGCGGAGGGCGGCGACGGGGTTCGCCAAACAAGCTCGCAGACGGAGGGGGTGACAGGCTCGTGTCTGGGAAAGGCCGGCGGGATGAGCAACGAGGTGGGAAGGCCGATGCGCGAAGGGGGCGGGTGCCTTCAAGGGACCGCTGTTCAACGCACGCCGGAAGGAGCAAAAAGGTAAACAAGGGCGGTCCAGCCAGACTAGAGGGAATGGGTCATACGAGGCGACGACGCGTGGGGACAGGTAAGAGAAAGCGAGAGAGAGAGAAAAAAGGAGGGAGAGGGAGAAAGAGATGGGATGGAGAGCCACCAAGTCCGCGACGGTGCCTTGCTAACAGAGCGGGGGTGGCGCCTAGCGGGTCCTGGACGCCGGTGGTGGCCGCAGGACAGGGAGAGCGGAAGGATACGGGGAAAAGGGGGGGCAGGTGAGACTGACGTGGTGTGCCGGCGGTTCGGCTGACTTCCGCGCGGGGGGGGGCGGGGTGACGCTGGGGGTTGCGGGAGAGGGAAAGAGGGAAGCATAACCCACCACATCGGCGGGTACGGCGGCGTGGGCCAGTAAGACGATCGGGGACCCCGCTGGGCGTGAGGCGAGCGGGAGGGAGAAAAAGTGGGGGGAAGGGGGGAGGAGGGAGGGACGGTCGCGGGTCGGATCGACGGCAGCAGCCATCCCCTCTCACCTCATGGGCTTGGCTTCCACCAAATGCTCCCGCACGAGCGGCCCCAGCGGCCTGCTCTCCGCTAGTGTAGCAAGCGGTGCCAGCCCTAAGGCGCCTTGTCGAGGGCCAGTCTTGGACAACGGCTGGGGCCCGTCGCCCAGGCTAATTCGAGAAACGGCTGTCGTCGTCCTCGGGCACACTGCTCGCGTCTCTAGTCGTCGGGAGGGGGAGCGACTTGGCATTGCCTAAGCCAGGCTGACCCTACAGGCGCTTTAAAGCAGCTTCGATGGGGACTCGAACATGACACCTAGTTATTCGGGAGCATGGACCGGGCGGGCCGCATCGGTGGTCTGACCCTGCCCTTCTCCCTCTGCTGGTCCACCTGAGACCCAGACCCCATCGTTTAGCACAGTGGCCCCGGTACACACCCTACTGCCGTGTTCCACTTCGTCCCTCTTCCGCGTGCGCAGAGTAGCGGTCCAGCCATGCAGCACCGTATCCCTTGACTCACACCCGCGGCGAGGTTTGTTTGTTTGGATAATACACGCTCCGGTCTGTAGGGAGTGACTAGAGCAGTACAAGGGAATGGAAAACAAGGATACGGGTCACGTGATAATATACGCAACCACGGGATGGCTGCTGATGAGTACTTTAGGCCATTCAAGGCGCCCACGCCAGCTTCCATCGCCGGTCAGACGAGGGGTATGATGGCGAGAGTTGGAAGAGTATTCGAAAAGTTCAGTAAGGCCCCGCTGCATCTGACGGGCCACCACGAACCTTTCATGGTCGGCTGGTGTAGTGCAGCCAGCCAGTCTGGTGCCGTGTATCAGAGAGTGGCCGTCTTCAATCGTTGCAGTTGCCTGGAGCTATTCGCTGCTGCAACAAACTGGTCGCACACGGCAGGGGGGAGGGGGCATGTCTATATATAGCCCTAGAACTCACGCTTTGACTTATATTAAAGCCCGGCCGTCCCCCCTGGAGATGCGGCGCAGTTGGATATGGCGTACTCATTTTAGATGGGACGAGTGGACATCCTAGTGACGGCTGACCCACCCCCCTGAGCCCCAGAAAGGTAATTAACGTAGTGGGTGGAGAACGGTAATGTAGGGCACCTCCCCTGTAAGTGGCCGACAGGGCTACAATGCACTTGGAAAAGTGCCCAGCGTAGGTATCCACAAGACACATTCACAACATCACTCAACCTACGCCGGGTATGCCAGGCTAATGGGCCGTCGCCAGGGGATGGCAAGGTCAGGCCCCCCACTACACCAAACGGTCTCCCAATGTCGAATCCAAGGCATTTAAAAGGGGAATAAGCTGCTCGTTTATAGCCCAACTTGGTTGGTTAACGCACTCGTTATTCCTAACAAAGCCCCTCCTTAGGCCGCCTGCTCCATTGTATCCTTCGTGGTAATCACCGTCCAATTGACCTACAGCTCTGAGTAATGACGTGTACGGCCAATCAATTGACCAGCTGGTATATAGGTCGTGACAGATTACCATCCAAGTCCTGCCGCAAACTATCACCCCCATACCACGGCCCGGAAATGCAGCAAAGCATAAACGCAGTCTCCACGGCGACAGTCTCACTACCGTCGTTATGTTTGCTAGCCCAGCGTCTAAATCAGGCCTGGCTCTAGGGCTCGGCTGCCTTCGACAACTGTTTTGCACATTGACAGACCAGAGTAGGCTGGGTCCCGAAGTGGAGGCTGCGCCAATAGCGGCTGCGACGGTTTCTTAGGCCGAGGCGGCACTAGATATAGTCGCCGACACCCCAGACCGAGAGGTGAGCTGGCAACGAGCGGATGCAAGACGTTTCAGGTTGGACGTGCACGATATTGGGCCTGGGGCATGGCTGTGTTGGTCAGCCATGGGATCTACGCCGTGTCATCCGGAGCCGACACTGATAACATCGCCGCCATACACCTACACCTCAAGAAACAGCCATCGCAACGACGCTGCTTCCAGCGAATAACAAAAACCCGGTGATCCAAACAGAAGGCCGGCTGAAATCCTCAAGGCGGCACTGCGTTGCGTTTTTTTTTAAGGATCGGCCCGCCGACTTCCACTGCTTTGCCGTCAACGCTCCTTCTCCTCCTCCTTTCTCTCCCATGCATCTCACTCGGGGCGCTTGCCGCTGTACTAGGCAAATGGCCAGCGTTTCGCCCCAGATAGGCTGTAGGCAGCCGTAATGCCAAAGTGGGAAGCGGAGAGGGAGGGAGAGGGGCTGGCAAGATCTTTGGTGCAGCTAGATTTAGAGGCCGGTGTATCCGGGTCCACGTACAAACCCTCTCGGGTACGGCAAAACAGGCCCTACGTGGCTTCCGCCAGCACATTGGACCGGGCCGTTTATTCTGCCCACCCCTCGCCTCGCTCCCCAACAGCCGGCCCATGCCTAGTAATTAATCCCCGCGCGGCCCATCGCCAGCTCCCCTCGTTTTGATGGATCGCAGTGGACTATAGGCCTCCTTGGCTATTCATGTCGATGCCACACCTGGGAGTGGCAGCCACTCCCGTACCGACTGCCCTCCCCCCAGGTATGCTATTTTTAGCTGGCGCGATTTGGAGGGCTGATGAACGACCTACCGGGTTAGCGTGGTCACGCGGGAGGGGGGATGCGTGGGGTGAGTTGCTTTGTGTGACAGGGTACACCACGCAACAGCGAATTGTAATGCTGCCAGCCCAGGTTGGATACCGTCTAGCTAGCGTCTGCGAACGCTGGGAGGAGGCGTAATGGATTGGAGAAGGGCTGGGGTGCTTGCGTGCATCAGGGGGGTAATGCGGCGGCTCGGTCCGGAATAGGCCAGCGGAGGTGCATTGTTCTGGGGCAGGCGACTCTATTTTCGCCTTGCATGTGGGGGAAGGCGGGGTGCGGCCCTCGAAGACGAAATAGATTAACGTACGGACCGTGACCAGCCGTAGGTCTGTCACAGGTAGTTTTTATTTAGGTTGCGTCTCATGGGCCGTTAGCAGTGGGAATGGTTTGCAGGCAGCTGTACATGTACCGGCCCAGTGGACAGGTGGCACTTCAGGACAGCGGCTTCAGCCAACTGCGGCCTTCGCCTTGCCGGGGAGCCGGATTTTCCCTTCGTTACAATCACACACACCCCCTGCCATGCAGCCGACCTCCTGCCCCCCTCTCGCAATTATGGTCAACAATAGAAACTAGCGCGAATCCTTCGGCCTCCTAAACGGGCCAACAGGAACTTGGCCCATTCACACCGGGCCGCTTTCTACACTCACTCAATCAAGCACGCCACGTCCACCGTCGCTAGTTGCTGACCGCCCAAGATAACCACCTACCCGCATTCATTTGTCCCTGTATGTGGTGTCGTACTGGCCTATATAAGCACTGCCTCTCCCTGGTCGCTTGCTGGCCTGGTTCACCATCATTTCTTTTCACTCACCCTTGCTGCAATTCCATCGCCATCCTCAGCGGTTCGTCTGTACCACCATACCCTTCTTAATACCCCGCCTCGGCTCTTTGTAACACCAAACATATCCTTCTTGCCCAACAACTCTCACGCGGCACTTCCCTCCACACCCAAAACCCTTATTACCCTTCTAACGATTCTATTTACTCGCTTCGGCTACGCCGTGTCTCTCCTTCCCGCCCGCCTCCTCTCCCTCACGTATCCATACCTTAACCGATAGATAGATATTCTGGGGCTGACTTTCACCACAACCCGCAATCATGAGCAAGCTATCCGAAACCACTGACTTTGACATGGAGTCAGACCAGGCGCCTGAGACCCTCCACCTATACGACCCCACCGCGCCCGGTCGGTCCTACCGGGCCCAGCGCAAGCGCTGCATCATGCTAGGGTTTCTAGGGCTCTGCGGGTTCGCTCTTCTCATCCTGACCATCTTCAACTCCACCCTTATGATCACCACCCTCGGCACGCTACGTAATAGTATCCAAGTTCAACGCGAGCAGTGGACGGCTGACCGCCTCCGTGACGAGGCCAAAGCCGAAGCCGAAGCCCGGTCTCGAGCTGCCGCCTTGAACGCCACCCTCACTCCGGAGGCCCTCCGTGCGCAACGTATCGAGGAAGCCGAGCGACGTAGTGAGGCCACCCTGGGCCACGTCTACGTGATTAATCTGGCCAAGCGTACGGATCGTCGGGACACCATGACCAATATGTTCCGCTTGCTTAACATTCCGGTCGAGTTCCTCACCGCCGCCACCCCCGCCACCATGGAATACACCCCGCCTAGTGCTGTCAAGGCCAAGCTGTCCCCGGGCCGTCTGGCCTGTTGGCGTTCTCACATGAATGCCCTCCAGGACATTGTCCGCCATGACTATCCCGTGGCCACCATCCTCGAGGACGATGTGAGCGTTGAGATGCAGCTGGTCGACCGCGTGGCCGCATCCATGCCCCACGTCCCCGCCGACTGGGACATGTTTTACCTAGGCCACTGCTCGACTGGCAAGTACTTTGGCCCCCTGGTTAAAGGTACTGAAGATGTCCGTATCCTGAACGGTGCCTGGTGCACCCACGGCTACATGGTCTCCCAGCGGGGCGCTCGGAAACTACTCAGGCTGCTAGCTAATCCCGTTGATGCCATTGACGGCATGATCGCCGCCCTCGGTCTCAAGCACGAGATTGTGAGCTACGCTGCGAACCCATCTCTCGTTGCCCAAATCCGCAGCAGCGACGATCCTTCCGACATCCCCGCTAGTGGTCATGGCCGGTTATGGGAAGGTCTCGACATCGATACCCGGAAAAAGTTGGATGAGTTGATTAAGCATGGCGATCCGTCGCTCCTAGGCTAACTGATGGCCCACCTTTTGTTACGGAATGATGACTAAAACACATAATATTTTTTCGGGGGGGCAATGCATTAGTTATTCTCCGATCTTTATACTACCTATCATGGCACTAACGTTTTTATTGGCATGGGTTATTTCATGTGATCATAAGGGGGGGCTGGGGCTGGAGTGAAGAACACTATCATATACCCAGAGGTCGCTGTATCTAAGGGTTATCGGCTTGACCCGGTGTGAGTAGGCCAGCGGAACAAGTTAGGCGCTCTAGCCCTAAAAATTCGGGACGGGCGAACTGCCCTTCAACCTAACTTAGCTTGACCGATTTTAAACAACTTGATAGACGGACGACAGGAAGACAGGGAAGGGAAGACGCTAGTAAACTATCTCGCTTAGTGCCCTGGGTACCAAGCCTCTTCGCCAGTGCCGCTCCTACCGAGAAGCAATGACGTTCTACCCTACCCAGGGATGCTTTCGGTTGGGATAAACATCGTTGAGCATGGCCTGTATTGTTTGTCTGGCCGGTGCCTAGGGTATACATCAGAAATACCTGGAAAGTGGTGCTTGGATTTGCCTATCTGCGAGATGGGCTAGGAATCCTTTTGGGACTACAAATTGCTTTGGCGTAGGAGGCCCCGGCTAATTATTGATGGTGATCCAGCCCCTCCGAGGCGTAAGCCCCAAGGTGGGGTTGTGGTTGTGGCGGTAGCGGTGGCTGGTGACGATCTGTGTAACACCCCTCGGATGAACATTATTCCCTTTAAACCTTTTTTTAAACCTAGTTTGTTTTGACCCGCTCGACTATTTTCTGAACCCCAAGATTCGCGACAACCTGCCTGAAGTTGGGGCGGGATTAGTTCATTCGCGCTTCCTCTTTCCCTTGCGTCCGTGGTGTTTAGTCAATTACCTTTAGGCGCACGTCGGTCTGAAGCGGTATGGCTTGGTAGCCGCTCATTTTACACTAGCCCCCGCCTCCAATGGTCAGCTAGGGTACATGGCCACTGTGCTAGGGGATGTACAATGCAACGAAGTGAGGGACGCGTAGCGGTAGTGGCCAACGGAATGAGGTCCATGGTCGCCATGATAGCCATGTACTCAATTCCCTGGTCCATGATAGGTGAGGAACGAGACGATTGTAACCGGATGGTACTACTCGAGCCTTCTTGGTCTAGCCTCATGCCGTTCTCTTGTCGTTCAACCCTTTACGCTGCTTCGCCGGCAGATACGGTGTAACCCCGTGCCGTGTGACCCTTTCTAGCCTTTGGTTGGTGTTATACTCGTTTAGTTGATGCCATTTTGCAGTGGGGTGGGCGGTCCGAAGGAGGGTCCATGGGTGAGAAAGCCAATGAAGTAAATGATAGCCGGCTATACACTTGACGAATAAAAAAATACCTGTGGATAAGTCGTCCGTTTTCAATACGTGCGTTTGCAGATAACAGGGTAGCCGTGGGGTGTAGTTAAGGGGCCAGGTTCCGGCATTCCTCCATGGCGGGGAAGAAAGGGGGTTAAGTTTATTTGACATCGTGTAAGCACTGCGACTCCCATTTGTATGGCGGTTTGCCGATGTGCGCGCATTAAAAACTCTCCAGTGGGAGAAGGGGGATGGCTTCATTAGGTCCACGGATTGTGGTTTTCCAGGGGGGGGGGGAGATTGCGCGATTGTGACGGGTGTGGAAGTATAGTGTCGGCGGGGAGGGGAGGGTACCGCGCCCTTAATGGGGAGGTAGCAAGGGCTTGCGATTTGAGGCTGGGTCGTGGGGGATTGGTTAGGGTGTGTGTGCGCGTGTGTGGCTTGGATGGGGGTCGGCTTGAGGGCAAGGTGTTGGTGACTATGTGTGGAACAAGGACCGCCAGGCGAGACCGCGTGTCCAGACGTGATGGGGCGAAAATTGTTGGTAACGCAAGATGGGTAGCAGCCTCTCGGGGCCGGTATTGGAGATGGTTGACCTTACAGCAGCGGGTGGCATATTGGGCTGTAAGCGGCACCTCGCACTGGGTGGACGGGAGGTGCAGGCTTAGCAGGTACCCAAGCGAGCTCGACTCCGAATTCGGAAGGTCGCCCGCTTCCCAATTATGAGGCGACGGGCGTTTACTAAAAGAGGCCCAGTTGAGGCGGGTTCAATCGTAAGGCGGTGTGTAATGGAAGACTAGGGTCTTGGATGGGAAGGCCTCCCCGTGGGCCCCTCGGTTACAATGTCTCTCCCCACCCCTTGGGTTTCCATCCGAGTTAGGTTGTGTTACCCGTACCTTATCCCTTCCGTTATGTGGTCTTCGCTTTCGGCCCGCCTTCATCCAGATATGGATATAAAGAGCGGGCCGCACGCTGTTTTCTGCTGCCACCATCCTCCTCCATTTTAGTTGAACCCCGATTTTCATCAACACCTACACGCCCGGCACTGCAGCCCGCACACCCTGCATTGTCCATTCAATTTCTCATATTTGTATTTACCAGTGAGACAGCTATTTCCATGAAGCTACTCAGGCATAGTCTGTACGGTGTAGTTACGCTAACCGTAACTGCCGTGGTTGGAGTAGAGTCGGCAGGCCTTGTTAACCTTCCAGCCGAGCTCGTCCAGATCGTCAGCAAGCTGGCCGATTGTCAGACCTTTATGCAGCAAATGCTGCTATCCCCCACGCACCACCGTCTCCTCAAAGATAAAATCCCGATGGAGTGTAAAGTAAGTTATTTGGGCGAGGACCTGTCGTCACCCACAACCCCCCTAGATTACTCAAGCTTCCAACGAATAGTGTAGCCACTCCCTACAAAGTTGTCACTCGCAAAAAGAGACATGCACATACTCATGATTTCTCATTAAGGACGTTACCTTCCATCTTTTGATAAACCTTTAGGCAGAGATTCTCCGCCGGTATGACGCGGCCGCCCATTACCTTGATATCTGGGAAGAGAGCTCCGGTTACCCTCCGACGGTTCCAGACTCACCCTACGCGGTCCATCGCTGGCAAGACCTTACCAAGGACCATGCGCATTACATCATGCCGCCCACCCCAGCCGACACCCTCGGTATGTTACTGCCGACCATCACGTCGTTCCTACAGGGCGTACTTTACCGCCGGTATTACGTCGATTTCCTAGCGTCGAGTAACATTACCCCGAAGGGAAACCTATACCGAACCCCGCCCCAGCAGGGTGAGGCCGCCAAAATCTACCCGCGATTCCAGGAGGCTTCCGACACCAACGTCAAGGTTATCCAATTTCCGGGCGACCCAGAATCCTATAGTCGTCAGTTTAATGCCCAAGGCCAGGCGAATTTACAGCCGCACGAGTTGCTGAGTCGTTTTGTACCAGAACTTCGCCGAATCCACGACAGTGCACGTCAAATTGACCTCGCCGAAGCCGCCGCTGCCTTCGACGCTAAAAACCCCAGTCCGCTGCTTGAAACACTGCTCGTGGAAGCCCCCATCGCCTATGCCATCGTCGCGGGTCAGGCCAATTTTCTCGCCACGTTAGTGAGCTACTTTGCCACTGTAGCTGGTGCTAACCGGTATTCCTCTCCCAACCCCAGCACCCTCCAGCCGGTACTCATCCCGGGGCTTTTTAAATCCCAGGATCACTACGACCTTGCCGCTACCCTCCTGTACCTCAACGGTGCCGACGACGCTACGTCCTTCCCTTACCACATGCTTGTATCCGAGCCGATAACCCAGGCCTCAGGCCGCAGTGACCTGGCCATTTTCCAGCACTACTTTACCCGCGACGCTTACCTGTACCTCATCCGGGCCGTCGTGGCCGGTTTCGCCGGCCTGGGCCGCACCGAAGCCCTCCGAACCTTCACCCGTCAGCTCTGCGAACGTCTTAGCCGCGGTGAGGTTGATGAGGCGAAATTGGAAGCTATCAAATCGTTTATTACACAGGTCACCCTGGAGGTCGCCGCCCGGGCGGGCAAAGAGGAGGTGGTTAACGAGTTTTCCGACCGGAGGGAAATGCGGCTCCCTCAGTTGCAACAGATTCATCGCACCTTCACGTGGCACGGATGGTCCGATCTACACGAGCGATTCCATGACTTGGGTGAAGAGGGGCGGGTGGCCCTTAGTCCCAATGTTGAAAATTTCTTCAATACGGGGATCGTGTATTTCGCCAACGACCGGACGTTGACTTATTTGCATTACAAGGACTAGGGGAGGGGTAATGCAGTAAAGAACGGCCCGGCCCGGCTTGACCTGGTCGACCTCTCAATTGGATATTGTGCGGCCGTCAGACTATTTTATTAGCTCAAGGGAGGCGGGATGCTCAGAGTATATGCCTGTTGGATTTAGTAAGCCAGCGACTTCGTTCGGCTTCTTGACGCTCATCGGCTGGATGCCAATAAAAATTTTAACCCACCCGGTGACTTCCGACTGGCGAGAAATATATATATATCTGTGGAAGGCTGAACGCCGGAGGGGATTTATTGAGGCAAGTTAAAAAAGTGAGTAAGCGTCGTAGTAGTAGTGCTACTGCTCGGTTCTTGGGTACGGGCGGTTAGTTTGGCTTATATGTTCGGCGGCCTACCGATGATGTTCCGGTCGACCGGTGGAGAATCTAAGTAGGGATTTAGTGAGTCGCTATCGTAGAGTTTGTGGATCATTGGGGGGGACGGGAGGTCATCGCCGATACCAGCGATGGTAAACGGGGGTAAGCGTAAGGTTTCCGAAACGGGGCGCATAGCGAGAGAAATTGTACATGATAATAGTGTCGAAAGCATGACTATTTAGGTATAGGTGTAGGCCTCGAAGGACCAACAGTGGTGCGTGGTTTCGAGTACGACAATATGTGGTGTTTGGGTAAATGGGGGGGGTCGATGTCCACACGTCAGGCGAGCGCGTTATCAGACGAGTAAGGGATAGTGGGGTTTCAGAGTACAGAAAGGAGCAACGAGAGGATCAAAATGGGAAAACGGAAGGAATAGTACTGTATTGTTTATGGGATGTTCTGGGGATTTTTGTAAGAGGAGAAAATAACGGATAACGATGGTGAATAAACGCACACGGGTGCTTCGTTAGTGTAAAATGATGACTGGTTTGAAGGTGCACACGGGCAACGCTTTGATATAAGGGTGTTAAACGGTGAAGAACTAACTTTAGAATGTATTCCTTGAATAACTGAAATCTGGACTTGTTCTTTTATTCACAGTGCTTAATGAATCTGCTTTATATAGGGGAATGATACCCAAGGCCATGCCCGGTTCTTGACAAGTAAAATTTTGTTTGACATAAAATTTTTTGTGTAAACCTCTAGGTCACAGGGACGACTCCCGGAGGTTGGAAGGTTCATGCTTGGCGTGCATTCATAGCGCATCCTTGTATTAGAGGGTTTCAGGTTAATAGAGCGTAATAATGAGGCAAAATAATAGAAGTAATATAATAATAAGCAGGCGTGACTTTTGGCGTCCCATTTCACACCGCAAGTACTGGCATTGAACTATCCGACGGTCTAGAGCAATCGTGAACCCACACATTAACTGGCCGTCCACAATGTAGGTAGCAAGGTATACTCCGCTGGAAAGATCTGAAACGGGGCTGTATCTCTATAGTGACAACTAGCGAATACCAGTCCCTTTTGCTTTGTACTTTTTCCCATGGCCGTCTTGTACGTTTTGGTCATCTAGAGATGCAGGGGCCGCGAAATTTTTGATTCGGACGGCCCTCTAACTAGCCTGCAAGACTTTCGGGTGGCCCCTTTCCCCCCCACATCGGGCTGACTAGTCTCGTCCACTAGAGCCATAAGTCCATGGTCTGGGAAGCCTCAATCAAAACTCAGTGGTCATCGCAACGACGCACTAAAAAAATTGGAAATAAGAGATGGTGGAGTGTCCCGCTCCATACCTTATGCCACCGCATCGACGACAAGGGTGTCAATGGGTTTTCGTCGTACCATCCCATTTCCTGTCAGCTAACTCTCTTCTACAATCACTTCTTAATATCCCCCAAACCATGACCGCACAAACGGCAGGAATCGACTTGGCCAGGAAGTTAAAAGTCACCCCTCCATCCCCCTTCTCATGGTGACCATCGAGATGACAAAGTACGAAGGAAAGGAGGGTTGAAGGAGAGAACTGGCGATCCTCCGGTATGGTTGTTACTAGGATCAGATTGACCCCGGCTACCGCCCTTTATCTCCCTGTCCACCCACCCTGTAGAACCAACGTTTTGCAATGAAAGACAGTCGTATGAGGAGTGCCCTTTGTCTAATGATAAATTCAATAGCTTGGCGGGATGAAGGCTCAATGGGCTGTCAGATGGGTCAGAGAATTAGTGGTTAGACCCTTCCGATCTAACGCCGTCTGTCACTTCGTGCCAAGCTACGAAATCTACCTTGTGTAAGTATATTTATCCGCAATATAAATAGTACGCTCCGTAATAGCATCTGGCATGCCACACAACTCACCTCCACCACCCTTACACGCCTATCCTGCGGCCCTCCTTCATTCTACGCGCCTCACAAGTCCTTCAGACACCCACCACTCACATCCACTCTCGCATAGACCTGTCATTAATTGACACCCACAGCACCTACGCTTTCGTACCATGCGTTCCTGGACCTTTACCCTCTCCATGCTTGCCATCGTCCTTGTCGCTATATCCCAGCCCGGCTCCAGCTGGGGTGTAGCTGGCTCTTCAATCCGCGGAGTCCACTGCATGGCCATGACGCCCCAATGCGGGTATGATCCTTTCAAGCGCCAATCGCGGCCTCTACGGTGATTTTATGACGATCGTGTCCGAATTCTCGCCCACAGCTTCCCATCATAAATGTTTCCAAGTGCGTGATCTTTTTCCTTGCCTCCTCTTTTATCCTACGCAGAATCAGTCCAGATAACGTGGCCCCTTGCCCGCCGTCTACTGCCAACTCGATGGTGAATGATGCATAGAAGGTCCCATACAGTCCCCGCGTTCTCTATTATTATTGACGTTTACATAAAATGATGGTCATCACTCTGTACTACTTGGAAAGCTCCTTCAACCCAGTAATAATAACAGGGTCTAAAGTCATTTGGCCAGAGCTTAGCTAACTCCAATTCCCAGGCGTCCACAGCTGCCTCCCGTGTGATGAACTTCTTACTCCTCAGCTGTCATTTGAGATCCCTGAACCGTCAGAAGTTGTAGGGGCCCAGGTCAGGACTGTAAAAAGGGACTGAGAGAAGTTTGAGACCAGTAGTGGAAATGTAGACATGGGTGGCTGCAGTACAATCGGGTGGTCCATTATCATGGTGAAACCACAGGAGAATGACAGTCCAGACTTCCACATGCCTCCACCCAGGCCTGGGCCATGGTCTCCAGCCCGTACTTTACGTAGAGTTTGGTGGAGACCTTGACGCCAGGCGGCTTGGCACTCAGGTGTAATAGGCCATGCCTGGTGAAATAAATAGTCAGCATCACCTTGGCTGTGGTATGGCCTTGGCGGGTCTCAGTTGGGATTGGGCCACCTTTAGGACACCACCTTCGGCAATTGGAGCCAGCAGGGGGGATCATTAACGTACACCCAAGTCTCATCACCTGTGACAATGGAGTTCAGAAGGGAGTCACTAGTTCAGTTAAACGTCTCCAGGAATTCGGGGGCAAATCGAACCCGCTGGTGGCGCTGGTCGTTGGTAGAGGTGTGAGGGACCCAACGGTTGAAATAGCTGTGCAACCCCAGGACCCTGTGCAGGTCTCTGCGCATGGTACTGGGGGGAAGTATGGCAGGTCCAGACCAGCTGCTCAGCAGTCAGTTGAGGGTCTTCCCCCAGCCGTCTCAGGATCATGTCCCCATAAAATTTACCAAGGTTGTCTGATAGGCGGCCAGAACAAGGGTCATCTGCAAAAGAGTGGTGACCTGTGCGAAAGCGAGCCGACCACCTGTAGATGGCGGGGCAGCTAGGGGCAGACGGCCCAGCGTGGTAGTCAGTTCAGTTAAATTGTAATCCGCCTTGTGGCCCTTGGAAAAAGAATTTAAAATTGAGCACCCACACATCACGCTTGGTAAACTGGGGTGGGGTGGGGGATGGAACTTCGGAAGCTGGTATGATGGAGAGGTAACTACTCAAGTTGTGAAGTGAGAAATGGTCCAATCCTAGAATGGTCTATACCATTCAATTACTCGCCTAATGCATCTCTATATTTCATTCACAGTATCATTGTCTAAGACCTCACTCTTTGATGTCTCAAAATTTATTGAACCATCTATATAATGACGGCTAAGCTAAAGGCCGAACGGCGCCATGTCTAGGCGGACAAGGAGAGCTAATTGATAAGGAACAGGAGTGGAGCGTAGGTCTACCTCACCTCCCCCCCCCCGACGATTACGATTATACTTTCGAACCAAGCACCTTGTAGTTAAGACCTAAAGATCCTGAAGAAGGAGACATGTCAACCGGCATTTCATACCAACGCCACCATGCTAGCCGCGAACAGGAAGAGGGCGGCGATCGAGCTGACAATGCGACCCAGCTTAGGACGCACCGAAGCGCTGTCAAAAATTCCCATGGAGTCGAAACTGTCGGTCATTTTTTTGTCGTTCTTAGAGGGCCTAAAGAAAAGACGAAGGGGGGGGGCACAAGGTGTAGTTGAAAAAAAAACAAGGGAGGAGGTGGGCAGCAAGAGTGAAAGATTAATAATAAAAAACAAGGGAGTCGGACAGAAAACGAACCACAACAGATAAGTATGGTAAATTAGGGACTGCCGTTCGATCCTTTCTTAACTGTCGTCTACGTTGATACCATGGGTCATTAGGCCATATCTAAAATGTAGACCGTCCCCATTACCCAAGGTGATTATAACTTACATCTTACGCGAAAAAGTGATCATTTTCGATTTGCACTGTTTGGCCGACGAGGAGGGATCGGTGGCCTCAAATTCACCACCGCCGCGCACCTTGAACCAGACCTGGACGCCGTCCAGCACGCTGTTGCTACAGTGCATTACGACCGGGGTACCGAATGAATCCTCGATGGCCTTGCGCATGTCGCTGGTTGAGATGGACGTACCGGGTTCGATATTACTTTCGGCCAGGGCCTGTACCACATCATACTTCTCATGGAGGGAGCGGGCGGCGATGAAGTAGTTGAGGACAGACTGGGCTTCGGTACCTTGGTTACCTTGACACTCGGATTCCAGGTTGGTCATGCAGGTGCCGTACTGCAGCCAGGCGTGCTCCCAGTGCCGATCTGCCTTCTTATTGGTACCAATCGTCCAATAGGTCTTGATGTAATCGTAGAGATCAGTACCGCTATCATTGAGCCGTTTGCCAATGTCATTGATAGCACGTTTCGGGTTGCAGCCGTTCTCAGGCGCAAGATGACCATTACTATGGTGTCGTGGGAGGAGGACGAGGGTAGAGAAAGGGAGCGTATATATATATATATACATATGTGGAAGGGAATAGTGGAGGTAAAATCAAGTTGTTAGTAAGGCGCCACGGGTATTAGCAATGTGGGAAGTGAAGCAAGGTTGATCCTAAATATATATATATAGAGAGAGAATAATAAACCCCATCCCGTCAGTCTAAAAAAAATGAAAGCACGTAACACAGTTACCGCGCTGAGGGATGACTAACGCGCTTACCAGGTAGCTGCTTGCAGACCGGAGATCACGAATTTATCTTCAGGGCCCAGCCCGAACATCCATTTCAGGTCAAGCACGACCAGACCGTACTCTGGCGCGCAGCAGGTGTTAATTGTGTTTGTGTTAGCTCCTTCGGCGCAGCTAACCAAGTGCTTAGGACAACCCGATTGAATACCCACATCTAGACCGAATACGTTGGCCACGAGTACCAAGAGTACCACCGCGAGGCGGACAGCCGATATGGCCATTGATGGTGAAGCGCGCAGAACCGTGGGGAGCGGAGGGGAGGAGGGAAAAGGCTAGGCTAGAATGCGGGCACGCGTGCGTAACCAAGATAGATAAATAAAATATGGCGGAGAGTTAACTTCGAATGCCTTTCGGACAAAGGAACGAAAGGATCCGTGGATTGGCCGGCAAGATGGGTAATATAGATTTCTCGCGATAAACGTTCGTCCTTTATCGCCCATGTAGTACACTGGGAGGTTTCCACGCGACTAGACACCCAATTCCACCTACACTCGTTGCTCTAACGCTCCGATGCGCGAATTGGCGCGTTATCTGTCCACAAAGGACCCTGGTCCGTCATTCACTCGGCTGCAATTGCTGGAGTCCAACGTGACGTAAAATAAAAAGAAACCCTACATCGGAACGTTGGACCCAGTGTTTTCACTCTCCCCACCCCTGGTTATTCAATAGTCAGCTTATAAGTGGTGTACAGGGTAGGGTAGGTGTTTCTGTATGCTGAGCGCTAGACATGGCCCCTCAACGCCGTTAATTGCCCCACCCGACCACTGTCTAAACATTCATATTACCGTCAACTCTCGGTCCTACCGTCAGCTGTAACATTAGGGAGAAGGTAAGAGGACGAAGGGAGCGTGATTTTCTACCGCTGTCATAGCGATTCAATTTCCCGGAACTATAGCACCTGCGTATCTGACCGGTAAGCTGGACCGCAGAGTATCAGTCTCGACGGAAAGAGTAGTACATTGGTGAATTCGTTTGGGTATATTTGTACTACTGAAACAAAGTAAGATATCCAGCTGCCAGGGTGCCAGTTGACGAACACCAAGCCCTCGTCCATGCTCGGCTTTCTCACATTTAAGCGGCATCATCTGATAAGCTTTGCAGGGTACTCTACCATCTCGGGGCAGGTGTGACTGCCGACCGGGTTCGCCGGTAGGTAATTGGTGACACCCTGGACGTGGAAGGCCAGACGTACCTCGCTAATCACCCCCTTCTGGCACTGGAACCAGACCTCCACGCCAAGGTCTTGCTTGATCGCCTCTACCATCCTAGCCCGTGGGTACTCGCCTCCGGGGGTGATCCCATGGTGCTCCAAGGCCCGATATAGGTTGTACTTAGAGAACACGGCCTGAACCTGCTTGAAGTAATCGACCACCTCCTCCCGCGGTTCGTACGATTCGCCATAGCAGCGTGGGGCGAGGGTGGTCACACAGGTTCCGTGTTTACTCCATTCGTGCGACCAAAACAGGTTGTTATCATTGCGGTTCGACGGCCAGTACGTATTCATCCAGCTGAACAGGGTGCCATCTCTGGCCTCTACCGTGGTGGACACGTCGTCGTAGATGCGTTCAGAGTCGCAGCCGTTCTTAGGGGGCATATCGCCATTACTAAACGGGGAGGCAGGCGGGTTGGTTTTGTCGTGCGGTGAATTACCAAGGAAAAGGGTTAGCGACGGTGTCTTTTCTGGGTGTCACAGGAAAAAACCTGGTGGAATGAAGCTCATAGGCCATCGGCTGTGAGGGACAGCAGGGGCAGCGTCGCGCTAGGTAGACTTGTATCTGGTGCGAAGGCTTCTGTCCCCCCCTTCCGCCACCCCTTTGTTCCTGAGTAATAGCCGGTCGCTCCTGCCTCCCCTTGACCCTAAGCGGGTGACAAACCCTAGGAACCCTGAGACCGGCGTTCTATAGGGTTTTGATGGTACTTAATATAGTATATGCAGGGTGCATCCAACTTACCAGAGGTCTGGCCATAGGCCGTGGATGGTAAAACTGTCAACTGGGCCGTATCCAACCATCCACTTTGGTACGTCGGGGCGATCAGCCATCGGATAAGCACATAAAACATACCGCAGGTGTTAAGGTCGGGGTATGAACCAACATGCGTTGCAGTCGAGCTAAACGCAAAGTAGCTGAAAATAGTGCTCCTGACGGCGTTTACCTACCTGCTGGGATAACACGAGTAGGCCGTTTTTGGGGCTACAACAGCTATCGACATTGTCAGTGGAACAGGAAATGACCTGGCTGGAGCAGGAGAGTGGGGTTACAAGATCGGCTCGCGCTTCGGGCTCGCTAATGGATTTGGCATTGCCCTGGGCCACGAGAGCACCAGCGACGAGGAGTATATTGCCTCTGGCCAGACGCATAGCAGACGATGGAGAAGAGGGGGGATAGGAGGAAATGAGAGCGACTGGCCTGAGTCGGACTGCAGGGGAGAGGAAGGGCCGTCGTGAAGTCAGAAATGTTGGGTTGGATGTCAGCCATAATAATTATGTGTTTCGTGTGGCCTAAAAGAGGCAGTGCGAGCGACAATGCCAATGCTCCCAATCAGTGATGTGCTTCTGCCACAGAGCCAGGTAAAGCTACGTAACAGGATCCTGCCCAATTATGGCATCAACGGTTGTATACCCTGGTTTAAATTTTGTCGCTCACCTGGAAAGCTCGGTCAGAATAGTTTCCACGTGCTGGTCGATACAATTATATTAACGGTATGCCAGCTCGGAACCGCCGTGGGAGGGGGTGATTGGATATCTACAGTGTTAAATTTTCAATACGATAGCGTAGAAGCTCCAACTGTCGCGATACAAAGTCAATTCTGGGAAGGGATGGTGGTTGAAGGTCGATACAAGAGCCAAGGTCAGAAAAAAGGATAGCAACGACCTACAGAAAGTGCATACTTAATAAAACGAAGGTAAAAAGGTAAAATGCAAAGTCGGGTAGGCTAATGTGCCTGTATGTATAGCACTGTGATCTTGGACCGGGGACATTTAGGCCCCTGTGACCATAGTCTTATTGCAGCAATTGTACGGCCATGGTTTGACGGTCGAAAACTCGAGGGACAATATCCCACTGTCGGGGAGATGAGCCGGAAAGGGATAGGGTTGGTGAAGGCAGTGAGGGGCGAAATCTGCAGAACTAACCGGCTTTCTTCGTCGCAAGGAAAGACGAAAAGAAGAGACCCATGCCGCAGTAAACTAGGACAACAGAAAGAGAGCGGGAGCGATGCAGGGTGAAACCGACCCTTAAGGGGGGGGAGGTTTGGTCCCGAAGAGTGGGAGTGTCCCGCCTGGTAACGCCTATTCAAACAACCGAGTAGCGCTAGCGAGCTTGGTCCTGTATAGAAAATGGGAAGACCTGGGATGCCCTCACGGATACCAGTCGCTACAATGTAGGGGTAGGCAGAAAGGTTTGAAGGCAATGGCAATCCATCCACTGCTTGAGTCGTGGGTTAATGTGGTAGATGGCGCTGGACTGCCATAATTTGTAGTTATTATTTTGCGGATCCAGAAAGTTGAGTTTAATGAAGGAAGGTAGTTAGAGAGTAAGTATGAATAGAGCGGGCAGCAATGCTACCTTAATCGTAGGGATCTTGGACCTGGTTTATGTACGTAGTTCCTTGTTCAGTCTATTGGTGGATCTGATCCAGGAGGGGTTTGGTGACAGGCTTCATATGGACCAAAAGGTGTTTGGCCGCTGGTGGGTGGCTCGGTCCGAAAGGTTTATAGCCGCGAAGATAGTGGCATTAAATTAAAGCTGCAAAGCACTGGTACGAGGAGTCTATAGAGCTAGTGTTAAGAGAGATATGGACAGTTACCAAAGTGGTAGACTATGGGAGTGGTAAGGGGTTTTTCTTTTTTTTTTGGGGGGGGTGTCCCTGCCGTAGCCTAAAATTCCACCTCCTGCTCCATATCCTAATTGGGGCCAACCGGATGCTTTTTCCGTCCCAGATGGTGCCACCCAGCCTTTGTGGCTGCGCCTTATAGTAGCTGGTTAATGGAACGTCTATCTTCTTATGTCCACGGTGACCCCATCGTTCCATTACCTTCATTATCCAATCCGAGTGCCGCCTTTTATTCCTTCCAGGGCCTTGTCTTTCTCTAATTCTTGATCCAGCGGCTATTAGCCGCTCTCCATTTCCTGCTTGTACCTGGCCCTGCTACAACCTCTCGAATTCCCCTTATTAACGATCAGAGGGGGCGTTCTATGGTACACATCCATGGCCGTATTCTCGAACTCGTTCGGAAGTGCTACCGCTGCAATCCGACTCAACACCTAGTGTGGTCCCACAGATGGGTTACGCTCTGAAATGGAACCCCCTGTCAACCATCATCCTATTGGGTCTAAATCCCGAAGCGGCAGGGCAGCGCTGTAGACCAGCAGTTTTATCTAGAGTCACAGGTTGGAAAAACAAAGGCTGGCAGTAGCACCCATCAGAAGGAGGCTAGCATGGCAGGCGTGGCGTGGGAACTGTGGGACGGGAAAGGTCGGTTACAGGGAGAGGGCGGCGTGGTTGGCGGTGATCTGCCGCCAGCACCATAATAAAGTGGGGGGAAGGGGTTGAGAACACGGAGCCCCGGGATGAGCGAACGTGGAGCAGAAAGTGGGGGTAGCGTTTACTCGACCTTCTTATTGGCAAGCATTTTCCTGGGCGGTGGCGGGTGCGGAGAAGTCAGTACGCATAAGGGTGAGGTAAGTAGGTTGGTGGAGGCAGTGACTAAAGACGACCACCCGTGCAAGGCGTTGGAGTCCAGAAAATCGAGAGTCCACCGTCTAGCTCCTTTTTTCTTCAGGTTCCAGTAGCGCCCCTACGACACCTGTGTGCAACTTACTTTCGGGCCTGCAGGATCATACGTTCCTTCCGGCGCCGCAGCTGATCCTGACGTTTAGCCGCGTCGGACTCCCAGGTATAGGTAGGTTGTTCAGGGAGTGGCTCGTCTAGCTTGCCGGCCAGGTTATAGCGCTTAACCAGCGATTCCTGGGCGACATCTCGGCTGGAAGAGGAAGATGATGCAGCGGTGGTCCCCGGACGGGCGGTACCCGGTGCGGCGCGGCCAGTTGGTCGGGAGGCCGTTGCTGCCGCCGCTGGGCCGGCCGGGTTCGCAGCGGGGGCGTTGATAGGTGGAGGCAGCTGGCCATTCCGCAGGATATTGTCGCAGGTCATTTCTACAGACCCAGTGCGCTGGAGGTCGGCTCGAATGGAGGCTTCTGGAATATGCGGAAACATGGACCGGACCATTTGCACCATGTCCGCACTAACCCGGTGCCGACCCACGCCGGCGTTCGCGGTACTCCTGCCATCGCTCTCGTCGCCACCTGGGTGTAAGGAGGGGAAAGAATTAGGAAGTAGGGCAATACCGGCTCAATACGATGGTACGGAATCAACACCACGCGAAAAACAAAACAAAAAGTCTCCCGCTTCCACAGCCCGCCTTGCTCCGACCAAAGCGATATGGGTAGGTGTCAGACGCTGCAATAGGGGCAGCAGGCACCATTCATTGCTAACTGGGGGGAGGGGCTTACCTAGTAGCCATTTAAACACAAAGTACAGCACCACGGCCGATACGACGAGACTGACTTCGTTCATGGTGACGTCGGAGTTTATATTGAGTCGGTTGTTTCAGAGGAGATGCAATGTAGCGTAACGGTCAGAGATGCTCAATTGGTGGGGTTGCGGCGGTGATGTGATGTCGAGGGAGGGGCCAGAATAGAAGAAGCAAAATGAAATGCAGGGAGACCTGAGGGTGACGACTCCAAAATCGAAGCCAACGTGCAGGAGTGGTGGCAGGCCGGAGGGCAAGGTCCCTGACTTGTACCCAACCAGCTTACGACACCTTTGGGTATTGGATAGGGAGAGAGAGAGAGAGGGGTAGTGTTTAGCGGGTAGCCTCGGCCCGCGGCCTGGGTGTCCATCTTTGCACCTTATAAGGTGGCTCCACATTAGAGCACTAAAGTCAACCGTAGCACGTAGAGTCCCGTCCACTCCCTGAAGACACCCACACCCGACACTACCCCAGCTACTAGCGGTATGGGTGGTGTCGGCTGGTAAAGTGCTTCGTAAGTTAGGCTGAAGAGGACTGGGGGCGGAAGGCTGATGGTATGTGGACACAGCGAGTAGTCCGTTAGCTTTGCGCAATCCCACATCATGGCGGATGTCCCCTCAGTCAGGAATTCCCGACGGCGTCACCTGCTGTCACGCCTCTCCCGCCAGAGACCTACGGCCTGACGGACGTCATTGAAACCCGGGCTAGCCCAGCCTCTCGACGCTGAACCGGCACATTTCGCACTTGGTCCTTCGCCTTCCCGCCCTCGCCGCATTTCTCCATTCCGTCCTTCTGCGGGGCCCTTTAACCCAGCCCATCACCCCACTCGTCTCGCTTGCTCCGCGGACACCTTACCATAATGCCCGATACGTCAAACAGCAACCTTCTGACCGCATTTTTGACTTGGCCCTGGCGCCTGTCATATAAAATCGCACAGATGATGATAAACTTCATTGGTAAGTCACAAGCCTAGACGGCTGTGGTCTCAAACGTGCTCGTAGTTGGCCCCATGTCCTCTCTGGTCGTCTCATGTTGCCGCCCCTTCCATTGTGGACAGCCCGTGCCGAGTCAACGATGTCTAACGCCGATGCGTACCTTCTCGGCCCATTTCGCGAGCCCCCCCCTTATCCCGCCTGCTCCACGGCGCCAGCTAATCTTTTTACCGGCTCGATTGGTCGCGTTACGGACGGCACCGAATCCGCTGCGAGCAGCTTCCGTCTGCAGACCAGCCGCTTTATTAGCCAATTTGAATTGGAGTACGGGTCCCGGCGACCACCTTTTCTAGAGTGTACCTATGCCCAGGTAGGTAGACCATCATTTTCGAACCGGTATAGGTGGTATGCGTGCGAAAGACTACCGAGCTTCAGGCGATTGATGGCCACATATCTGCGGCAACTAACCAATATCCCCTGGGGTGTAATCAACCTCCAATAATAAATACCTGCCCCTACGCTCACAGGCCGTCGCCACCGCCAGAGAGGAATTGCGATGCCTCCTCGTCATCTTGATCTCTGAGGAACACGACGACACACCCGAGTTTTGCCGGTAAGTCGGATCGGCTTGTTTTTATGCGGCCCTATCGCCTAGCTCCGACGGCCATTCCCTTCCTCCTCATTTTAGGTGGCATGGTCGATACTCGCCGCGTTATCTAATCATCGCTTCCTGACTACCGTCCGTGATGATCCGAACTGTCGTGCAGCCGGTTGGTGGACGAGGACTTCCGTTCGTTCCTGGAGCGCCGCAATTTGATGGTGTGGGGTGGCAACGTCAAGTACCAGCAGGCGTACGAGGTCAGCACCACCCTCCAGGCCTCCAAGTATCCATTCCTGGCCGTGGTGACCCCGAAATATCGCAGCGGCAGCCTACGCATGGCTGTGGCCGAGCGCATCGAAGGTAAATGGCACTGGCACCTTGTTGCGCAGATGGTCCAGGTCATTTTTATGTGACAGGGCGACTATTTACCAGTACTGACGGCTTCATGTAAACCCATCACCCGTACTTCCCTTGCTTTTTTTTGATGTGGTAGGCCTTCTTCCGGTTGATCAGATGCTATCGCAGATTGAGGTCAAGGTGCAGGCCAGCGACGACGCCCTGGCTGCCGTACGACGGAGTCGTGAGGAACGCGAGGCTGCCCGCCGACTACGTGAGCAGCAGGACCAGGCGTACTTGGACAGCCTCCGCGCCGACCAGGAGAAGGTAAGCAAACGAAGGGCGCCATTTTTTATTATTATTACTACTACTCCGCACGGCCCAGTCCCTCGACCCACCATTGATGGAGTATACAGGACCCGGTCCTTGGATCGACTTGGCCTAATATTTGTTTACCGCTGCCCTTCGTTTGCCCTCAACATTGTTTTCACCTCTAGGAACGTAAGCTGCGCGAAAAGCGGGAGGCCGAGGCGTTACGCCAGCGCCGCAAGGACGAACGCGTTCTCCAGGAAGAGGTAGGTCCTCCCCCCAGGCAGTTAAGCGTCATGTCTAAGCAAGTGAGGATATTTAGCCGGTGGCTTACCCCTGAACTCGCCCAGTCTGTTTAGCTACGTTCCTAATCATTTACTTTTTTTTCTTTTTGCCCCCAAACCTTACTGTAACCGTGACCGTTTTCCTCTTTAGCGGAGGGAACTGTACCGGCGGCAAATTGTTAAACAGCTTCCTGTCGAACCTGCAGCTGGTGAGGCCAACGTGGGCCGCTTCGGTATTCGGCTACCCACTGGCGAGCGGGTCATTGCGCGCTTTCGAGGCTCAGACCTTGTCACGGTAAGCTACGCAACCCGTCCCGGCCCCCAGACGGGGCGGAGCCATTACAACCACTGGAAGCCTGTCCAGTCGGCATACTGACAATCTCTACACCATGTGCCATCGTTTGTCCCCATACCGAATACCTACTTGGAACCCATCCACGCCGATATAGGACATCTACAACTTTGTGGACACGCGCAACCTACGTGAAGCAGGCGCCTCCTCTGACTCCGATCTCGCTAATGCTGAGTCTGCCACCACTCTCCCGGCCGACTACCAGCAGACGTACAAGTTCCGACTCGTCTCACCGATGCCGCGCCAGGTCTTTGAGCCGAGCAATGCGCCCATCTGCGAGGCCTTCCAAGCGGTCTGGCCGAGTACCTCGCTCATTATCGAGGAGATCGAGGATGATAGCAGCGATGAGGAATAAGGACAGTGCGGCATTAGCTAGCTTCTAACAATTTGCCTACGACTAGGGAGGTATCGGTGTTAAACAACGGCTTGAACCAGTCGAGGCGGTCATTTCGTTTTATCGCTATGTATTAAAGGTTATACTGCGGAGGTTGATGTAAGCTCTCGATTGCTGGCCATTTGAGGCGCTCTCCTGGACTCTCTGTACCCTATCAACGGGCGACACACGACGCACGGTCGGAACTTAAATCCCTGTAGAATAGCAAAGTTACCGCGAGGGGGAGGGGAGGAAGAGAGAGGAGGACCAAGCCCACCGCAATACACGCCCGCCCTGGGTGGCCCTCCGTATTCTGCCCTTTGTTCATTAGCAAAGGATAAGTCTCGTAGAGTGGGTGGCAACAGCTTAGGCAGGAGTTTCATCTGCTCACGGTACCGCCTGTGCAACCCTAGGCGTCATATCTAACTCCGTTTGTGCCCCATCCCTATCCCCCCAAGCCTTCAGCCGCACGGCGATTAGTGTACTAGGGCAGGAACGTCAGTGTGTGGCATACCACTGCCCTACTACTTCCTCCCGAGGTCATCTCCGTCGCCTTTCCCCCCTTCCAATATTCCCTACTCGCTAACCCATCGCATCTCTGTCCACCCTTATTGTACATATACTCGTCGCCCCCCCCCTTCGGCCTTTGCAACTCCGCCCTCCCTGCCCCGAGCCTACCTCTTCCATCATCTGCCGGACTTCAATGGATTCCCTTAGCAACGCCTTTGAAGCCACGATTGTAAGTGACCATGGGGTGAATGTCGAACGGAGCAGCCCCACTCACACATGGGTATCTCGCTTATACTGCTCCCACCAGCGACTCTTGAAGCCCATTTACCCGGCGCACTCACTCACCTGCCCAACTTTGAACTCATTGCCACCCTTGCTCGACTCAATTTTTGGTTTTTGTTTGAAACGTCTTAACCTCGCGACAGGACTTTCGCGGCCAAGTCCTGGCCGAGCGCGTCACGCAGGTCGGTATCGTAGTGGCAGCCGTCCTGGCCTTTGGTGTTGGCCAGGTGTTCCAGTCCTTCGAGTGCCTTCTTCTCACCTTTGGCGGTGGTGTCGTCCTGACTCTGCTGCTAGTGCTGCCACCCTGGCCCATGTATAACCGCCACCCGGTCCAGTGGCTTAAATCGTCGTCGTCTTCTTCTACCGTGCGCGATACGAAGGTGGCCGCGGTCTCATCAGAGGAATACCCTGAAGGTGACGACGAGGCGGAGGAGTGATAAGTTTGCGATGGTCGAGAGTCAGTAGAGGAGTGAAGCAAAGGGGAGGGGGTGAGATGATCGAAGGGCTACCTTCCACCGTTGGCCAAATCTCTCTCCTCTCTTTCCTTGTCGTCCCACCCACTCGCCTCAATCGCGGACACTGTCCTCCCTGGACCCTTTTGTCTGCAGATGAATTCTACCAACCGGCGCTGTATTTGTACGCACCTTCCAATAAACCGCCTACCCCCAACCACCTTAGCAGCCAAGTACTGTTCGGTTCACCCTGCTGTGCTGGGTAGTTTCTGTTTCAAGCCGACGGTCGGTCAGACTGTAAAGCCTTGCAGTTAAGCGTGGTACGTTGTTAAGTAGGGTAGCTGACGATGGACATATAGACCACACCGATGTCCCTGCCCTGCCCTGCTTTAAGCCTGATTGTCCGAGCATACCCTCCTTCCTCGTTCCCAGGGCATGGCAGAAGATCATATTTTGGCAACCAATGTGGGAAGTATAGGATACAATGTAGGAGACTGGTAACCAACCGCCATTTGCCACCTGTGTAACTCTCAAGCCCACCATGTGCCGGGAACTAGTCACTCGAGCGGACACAGTGGGATTCAGGGGGGGCGTGGTAGCCGTCAAACGAACTAACGTCATGGCTGAACTAGCCAATCCCAAACAGCTCGGCCCCATCTGTGACTCCACCTGGATTAAGTAGGTGATAGGTTTAGTATTTAATCCGATACTCTGGCCACGCCCCTGGACATAGGACTGCCATTCACCCTATTACTTGTTCATCGCAGGCACCAACTCCTTTTACCACAGCCTTCTTCCCCACTCTTCCCGCGTAAGTACCTCCACCCATACCATAGCTGTTGCTCCGATACATAATCTACCCTCTCACCATGGCTACCCATAAGGAACGTATGCTACGCGGCGAGGATTATATGGGTAACGACCCCAAGCTTGTCGCTGAGCGTTGCGAGGCACACCGCCTCTGTGTCGAACACGAGCAAAAGTTTCTCGATGAGCCCGAACGTGCCCGCCTGCTGGGCGCTCTCCTCGGCAAGTCGGACGCGACGTCCTTCATCCACCCGCCCTTCCACTGTGACTACGGCTATAACATCCGCGTGGGCAAGAATTTTTACATGAATGCCTTCGGGACGATCCTGGACTGCGCCACCGTGGACATTGGCGACAACGTCATGATGGGTCCGCAGGTCCAGATTTACACTGCGGGTCACCCGACCGATCCCGTCAAGCGCGGAACCTTGTTGGAATGGGCCAAGCCTATCCGGATCGGTAACGACGTGTGGATTGGCGGTGGAGCCATCATTCTGCCCGGCGTGACGATCGGGGACGGTGTGACTGTCGCGGCGGGGAGCGTGGTCACCAAGGACGTGCCATCATACGTAGTGGTGGCTGGCAACCCGGCCCGTGTGATCAAACAGCTCAAGCAGGAGGAGGAAGGGGCAGACGTGGCTGTCCAGAAGGAGTAGCCTATGGCTGGTAATAGTGTGATATTTTTTAGTACCCTCTCTCCCTTCCCTCCCTGACTTGCCTGCACTTGAATCGGCAGCGGCTCTGCAACACGTCGGAGATTTTCAAGTTGGAAGTACACTAACCACAGCCTACCCTATGACAGCCGCAGCATTTGACGTAACGTTAAATAAACCTCCCCCCTCCTCTGCTCTACATCAGACTATTTGGTTGGTATGCCAAGGAAGTGAATATGAATATAATTGGCCAGGTATTTAACGCCCGTAAGCCCAGTGTTGAGTATTTGCAGTGGTCATTTTTCTTGACTTTGAAGTGTACCGAGTCTGCAAGGTTACTCGCCCCCAGTCCCCTGGCTAGCCAATTTCCATCTCGATCCCCTTCGAAGCTAATAGATTGAGGGAGTAGTTAATATAAGTGACATTCAAATCTGGATCAAGTTAAATAAACTACCAACCAGGTTAATTTTCCGGCTGCCATTGGCTAGCTTTCCTCTCCCCCACAGAATGGGACTGATTACTTAACGTGCGCTGTGGCCCAGCACACGACCACCTATTCGCAGGCACCTATTCTGTCAATGAAGGGCACCTGGGAAGTGAGACGACTTAATAAACTTTAGATCCTGGAAACAACCAGTGAGTTGAATCCCCCCCCGCCTAGAACGGAGGACAACTTAGTGAATAATAGTGAGGGAAGATGAGGGAGGGGTGGTTCAAGGCAGGCTAGAGCCACAAGGTGATGCCGTATAGAGAAACAGTTACTGCCGTTTTACGACTGAACCCTCATGGGCAGGGTATAGATCACAAAATGTAGGTCAGATAAAAGAAGTTTCCATCCAAGCAGTTTGACTCGGTTAGGAGGGCAATGGTACGTTCCTTTGCGAATAAGTTCGGCTTGAAGTAAGGAAAGCGCACAAGGTAGAGGGAGGGGCAGGGACATTTCGAAGCATATATAGGTCGAGGCGTGAAGTAGGCCGATTAGATAGAGTCGGGCTATTCAAGCCAGTGCCGTTCCATGCGAATGTGGTAGTTCCAATATCGGCAGTGAACCTGGTGGGTAAATCACGCTGGACGTTTACTCCATGTGACGGGTGATATGTGAAAGCTCGGCGAGCGGGACGACAGGCTACTTTATGGTGGGGAGATACTGGACACGATCTCAGATCCAAGAGGCTGTCGTTGGGTCCCAGCCAAGTCGGATTCTAATTAATAGCTATTTGTATGGTCATATCACGCTACCAACGGTCGCAATGAATCTACCACGGCGTCAGTGTCACCCAGGTAAGCCCATTATCAACTTAAAAATGCCTATCCAGTACTGACTTCCGCTGCTATTAAACCAGGTGTCACGTAGTTCCCGTCGAAATACCTCCGGTGATCGAACTTTACCACCCTGGGAGGTAAGTATCCTGCGGTAGCTCTCACCCGCTGGAGAACGAACGGTACGAAACATCTTTCCCTTGCATCCATAGTTTGGCGCCGAAATTGGCATTCAGATTACTAGAGGACGCGATTAATTGCATGATATATTGCCACAACAAACGTGCTATGTAGAGGCGGGTCGACAAGTTGGTAGTCGCTTTACAGCTCATGGGGAACGAAATGAATAAGATAAAAGGCCTGCATACAGCGACGGGGAGTACAGGCGCGGGGGTGGAAAGCAAGAGTCGGAGAGCTGCCAATGGGCATGCGGGAAATATAAAACGAAGTATCGGCTTACGAGACCAATGAGGCCTATAGTGACCCCACTATTGTGTTGGAGCAATCGAAGCAACGTCTCAACCAGTCAGAAGTACAAAAACTTTGTTCACAACCCCTTGGCCACGGAGGGATCCCACCGGTTGGCATTATACCAAAACACACCACTGGCTAGAGCGCTCGCATTAGCTATGTATCTAGCCGATGATCTCTCAATAGACAAAAAATTGACAAACTCGGCTTTATGCATATCCGTTGTAGGTCACTGCCCCCCCTCCAAACGCACATCACACTTAGCAGCAGAGAAGGCGAACTGGGGAGTCCCTTACTTGCCATTTAAATTACCCCGGTGGATTAATCCACCCGGACATTCATGACGCTGCTTCTCAATGGATTCTACCTAACGACAGTCGTGGCAGAGGATGTTTACTGGTAACAATTGTGGGGCTGTCATCGGCCACTGGACATTACCTGAGGGTCCCAGGATATGGCCCACGTCACGAAACTACCGCTCTGGTGGGGGGGTCGATTAAGAGCGCAGGGCGTGGCCATCTAACGGGCTGGCGTGATAATGGAAAATTTACGGCCCATCAGCCGACTAAAAACCTATTGTACCCCCGCCGACCAGCTTGCTCTAGTAATAGAATTATCGACCGTGTGCCGCTTAGTCATGTTTATCTACGCATTTGACGGCCATCGCACACTCCATCGCCTTTTCCGTGACTGTCACCCTTGGAATGACTATTACTGACATTACAACCGTTGTCTCGTCGACTATTCACCCTCCACCACAGCTACCGACGGGGAACTCATGTTACGTAATGAGGATAATATTGGTAGCGATCCCGAGCTCGACAAGGCCCATTGCCTCCACGCTGAGCACGAGCAATAAAATCCTGAATGCGTTCAAACGAGGTCGTTTCCAAACTCTTCCCTCCGTGGCAAGTGTGCCTAAACGACCCTCACCTACCCACCCTTGCATTGTGACCAGGGCTACGGCCCTTGCGCGGGTGATAAGTTATTCATGAGCGCTTTCGGAACCGTCTTGGACGTCGGCGTCTTCGGTATTGGCAACCATGCCATGCTGGTTCCCTACGCCCGGATTTACGCCGCGGGCCATCCGACTGATCCCGTCAAACGCATAGCCTTGTTGGAATGGGGTAGGTCGGTCTGGATCGGTAACGACGTGCAAGACGGTGGAAGCGCCGTCAGTCTGCCTGACGTGACGATCACGGCGGGGAGCGTGGTCACTAGGGGCGTATCACCGTATGTGGTCGTGGTCGGTGATCCTGCTCGCGTGGTTAACCAGCTTAAGAAGGGGGATGTAGAACGAGCCGAACCGCAATAGTAACCTTAGAGGACCTTTATTTTCATTGTGCCAACCAATCCTATCCATGGTTAGAGTACTATGTAGCGCTAAACATGGTAAAAACCGGGCGCGAGTGCATTATGCCTGGGGTAGGTTCTGAAGCTTACGCAGTGTTGCCACTGCCTTCCGGAACTGAGACAAGGTTTGGCTGCTTGACTTTCTGCCATACTTGTCATGGTGAAAATATCAAGTACGCCAGACACCCGTCGCCCATTCTCCGTAGGATTGACTTGTCATTTCCTTACTTGATCGCATTGCCTCGTAATCCCTGATTTCCTATCCCTTTTTTACACTTGAATCTGTAAACGGTCGATCCACGTGGACATCCCACTGGTTTACAACCCCCGTTACCTCCTTGCTTCGCATTATTACACCGACCCTGTCGTCGTGACCATGAGCTATCGCCGATCGCGTCGGGATGACCGCCGACCAGGTCGAAATGGTCGAGGCTATAGGCGGCCCGCGCTTAGTAGCGGACCTGAGCGGTCGACAACGCTGTACGTTGGCAGTATCCCAGACGGTGTCTCTGATATTTGGATTAGCAAGCTCCTACGGGCCTGCGGACCGTACCGGTACTGGAAGCGCACCGTCGACCAGGACGGGAAGCCAAAAGGCTTTGGGTTTTGTGAGTACGAGGAGGCCGAAGGGGCTCTACGCGCCCTACGGGTACTGGGTGGCGGGGACGATCAGAACACCGAGACGGCCCTGGAAGATGGGCTCGAATTGCCCGCCCTAGCTGCAGGCGCCGTGGCTAAACGCTTGGTTGTCAAGGCCGACGATAAGACCCGCCAGTTTCTGGACGATACAGTACGCCAACGGCAGTCCGATGAGGGCCACACGGATGAGACGGCCCAGAATGACGACGAAGCGGTGAAGGCAGTAAGGAACATTGTAGCACAGCTTCATGCCGAGGCGAATCCCAAGGCGAAGCCCGCGGACCTTTCCAAACTCCAAGAGGCCGATGTCCTCGAAGGCCTCGCCTACCTGCGCGATCTGGTCGATGACGTTCCGGCTGCAACACCAGTGGGATCACCAAAATCGGCCTCCGGTCCGCCCACCGGGCTGCGTTCCCGGACCCGATCCCCCTCGCGCACCCATCACCCCCGGTCACGCTCCCGCTCGCCCGCACCGGTCCACTCCGAACGGTCGCATGAGAGACCCCAGCGGCCAACCCGGTCGTGGAAGGACAAGCACGAGATCGATCTGCACGCCAAGTTCAAAGAGCGGGAACACCGGTATCTGCGCCGCGAGCGCCAGCGGTTCGACCGATTGGAGAGCGACCTGGCGGCGCTGGCTCGGTTGGAGGAAGGCTGGCAGCCCCGGCGCGATAGCGAAGCCCGTCGGTTGGCCGAGTGGGACGACGAGGTAGAGCGTAAGGCCGCTAAGGACCCATACTACCACAGCCGGTAAGTGTCTGGTCCACCACCATTCGGGGGGGGACGGCTGGCGTGTTTTGTGCCATAGGGGGGGGGAAAGTAGAGCCTATCTTCCTGAGCCCCAACAATCCACGAAAACATCGGCTTGAAGGCGGTTATACCTGGTCCTCATGACTAACACCTTCCGATGCGTCTCCTTCATTTCCGAAATTCATTTACCTGCACCACCTAGCACCCGGTGGCTGCGCAACCGTCGATTGAAACGCAAACAGGAATTGGAGGAGGATGAGCGGGACCGCTTACTAGAGCTCAAGGAGCAAAAAGAAGAGGAGGAGCGAGAAAAGGCGAAACAGCACCTGAAGACCGAGAAGGAGACACCCGATCAAGAAGCTACTGAGAACCCCATTGCCGGAGAAGGGAAATCATCGGTGGTCGTGATGGCACCGAAGGTTGAACTCTCTGCGTCGGACCACGCTCTCCTGGCCAGCCTGCTAGAGGAACAGCGCACGCCGGCTAACATAGCCCTACTTCGCGAGCTCCCCAATGCTTATGAGGCCCTCATCGCCCTGACGCCTGACTGGGATCGCCTCTCTACGGTAAGTACTGAGCTTGGTTGTAAATAGATGGCGCCGGGTGGCAGACCGCCATGCAGGGAGGGTTGAAAAAAAAGGGTAACGCAGGACACACCCGAGTTACTTACCCGGTTAATTACCATTTACTTCTACCGCCATAGACTTTACTGGACGGCCGTATCACTTCCTTCACTCGAGAGCTATTCACTTACTACCTGGGCGAGGGCGACTCTGAGGCCGTGGACGAGCTTCTACTCTTCGTCATCGATCACCTCCGCGCCCGCAAGCCCGTCGAGGGCCTCGTCGAGGAGCTTGAAATTGTAAGTGGTCAAAGCAGCATGTGCGTGCATGTGTGTGGGGGGGGGGAACGAAGTGGACTTATCGTAGCCAATCCCATCGGCTTGGGCGTACTGCGCCGACTGGAGGTTACTAACGCCCCTATCCAATTACCCCTGATTCTACCGATCCCCTGTCTCCCCCTCTAGGCCCTGGACGAAGACACCACCAATTTTGTCGCCCAGTTGTGGCGCAAAGTCCTGTTGGAGACCCGACTCACCCTCTGACTACCCACAGGACCTTTTCCCCTCCCAAGGTATTAGTGACTGGTCAATCTAACTAACTCACCTCTCCTTCTCCCTCTCACCAATGGGGGGGGGGAGGGGGCCTATCGTCATGGTAGCCATGGATGACTTTGCCTACGTGGCTCTTCCAACCATCCCGATTTCGACCTCCTTACCTACCTCCGCGCTACCTATCTTCGACGAGAGGGCCACCTCTGGTACATCATCGGCTAGGAGTCTCCTCCTCCTCCAGTGCGCGCCCGCTTGCACGGTGAGTAATAGATGCAATTTATTGCATTGTTATTGATTATAATCACCCAACTTTTCTGTGGAAGAACCAGGGTAGCTCCGGCCTAGTTAATGGTGGCTTTTAATTATGAAAAAATGTTCCTTGAATCAAGGCCTGATAGGTTTCCGCCTTCTACCACATTTAAAACTCTGCATAATCACGTGCTTCTCCATCTTTTAGTCACTAAACGTCTTTGGGATATACGTTATGAGTTCATTGTGGCAAAATTATATTACGGATTCCATGAGGACCCAACCTTCAGCTTCTGTAGACAGACTTTACCTGTCGAGTGTTACATCCATCGCTGAAAAAAAACTACTACTATTCCTACCGATAAGGGCCATAGGCAGGCAGAAACCTCACAGGCTTGGGGGTAACTATGTCTCTACATCCAACAATGGTACCAACCATAGTGTCCGCTCGGTTACCTGCACGGTTGCAACCAGACTTCATTTTTAATTGTCATAGTGAATAGAGTCTCCAAGTACGGGTGTAGCAGTTTATTGACGTACGTTACACATTTGGGCTGCTCAATGACATTGGGCGGAGATGCGGAGGCAAAGCGGCGGAGAATAGAAAATCAGGTGAATAAGTGCGATGGGGTGAAGTAGAGCAGCAAATTCTAATCCACTGCGCCAGCTGCTACATTGGTTAACCGCCCAATCGCATTGGTGTACAAAACGAAGGAGTCCGGACGGCTTCGCCGTTAGCCTATGCGGTAACGTCGCTCGGATACGCCGACTTCATTATAGGAAATCAATCTACCACGATTGTGGCACACAGCTACCTATGGTAGTAGCTTCTCTTAGTGACGTACCTAGTGAGGATGGACCTCATCAAGGCCGTCCCCCCCAGATAGGCCAGGGCAGCAAGTGGTCACCCAGGGAAATGCTTGTAATTGATTAATGTGTAATTACCCGGCCATTCGTCTACCCCTTCCCCGCGTTGTTTTGGACTTTCTATAAAATGTCGCCTTCGGACTGTTTATGAGGGAGTAATGCGCAAAGACAAAGACCCTTAAAGAATAGCAGGAGTACCCGGTTTGGATAAAGAAGGTGATGGAATGGCGGGGCCACCGTGGGGATAGGAAGAAAGACCTTCCGTTAATCAGTTATTATAAGGCGCAGCCACCAAGGTTGGGTGGTAGTGCCTGGGACGGCAAAGGCAGCCAGCTGGCCTCACTTAGTATATGGACCAGGGGGGTGGAGTTTCAGGCTACGACAGGGTAACTAAATCTTTCTCTATTCTTGATCCAAAGGCCACTGGCCGTTCTCAACTTCCTGATTGGTGCCTGGCCCCGCTCGTACTGTTATCCCCGACCTCTCCTGGGTCCAGCCGAGTAACCGCGATGAATGGTGCTGGCTGTCATTCGAGCGTAAAAGACCTACTGGTCGCTATTCAGTCAACGCCAGTCATCATCCAACCTACAATCCACACCCCCAGTTTATAATTAAACGCTTAGTTTTTTGCTTTGGTAAGTTTACGCTTATCACTGTGACTTTATCACCTATGAAAATGGGGCATCAATTGCAGGCCTTAATAACTCACTTGCAAAATGCAAGGTGAGGGTGTGAGCTATGCTAGGATGGTAACTTAGAGGAGGCAGGCCGCGGAGTGAAGTGCGGACAGGGCCATACGTAATACTTACCAAAGGCTCTCTTGGGTTAAACACCACTGTTATTTATTTTGTTGTCGTTTGCACTCAAGGCGTGGTAGTGGAGAACAACTAGAGGCTGAGACTGCGCTACGATAAAAGAGGCTTATAATGTAGCCTGGAGTCCTAGCAAGGAGGTCAGTTGACAGGCATTACATAGGCCAGTGACAAGGGTTATCAGACGCTCCCTTGCCGAGGCAAGCCATCACAGGAGGCGTGTGAAGAGAGCATGAACTAAACTCAGGAGAACCTGATGAGAGAGAGAAGGGCAACAAGTCGGTGCTATTAGAGTATAACCAGATGGCGGGTGGATGGGTCAATTCATAGCAAAGCCCAGTAGACTTGACTAGCAATGCAAGCGGTGTCGTCTAGCCCACTGAACTGAAGGCCAGAGTAGGGCTCTTTCTGATAGCTAATCATAAAAGCGGTTACGCCTTATACCGGATCACACATGCCCTTTCCTCCCATATCAACCGCCACCCACTCAGGCTGGTTGACAGTCCCGTTCCAATAACAGAGGACTTGGGTTGCCCTCCCCCCTACAATCATATATTGCTGCTGGAGTCCCCAGCCTATCTCTTTCTATCTCTCTCTCTACTTTAACCTTTGCATGACGTTTCCCATTGCATTGGTAATTCGTCGCAACCCTGATCCTCCTCTGTTGCGACCCTCTGAGCCACCTCGAGGCCGGTTCTTTCTTATCCACCTCCTCCCTACTCACACCCTACCCAGCGCAGTGCCCCTGAATGGGGTTGGGCACCTACTGGACAAGTAGACAGGTGTTGAGGGTTTATTGGTAAAGAGTAGAAGGGCCACCCGTAAGTGGCAAGTGCTACGCAGGGTCAAGCAAATACAAGGAAGTAGGTGGCGAAAAGGCGAGGGGATCATGGGGGAGGAGGGCAGAGGCCTGAGTTGTTAAAGGATGCTAAGGGGTGAAGTTAGAGGTCGAGTGTCTATATCTCTGGTAGTTTCCAGGAAGGTTCAGAAACCATCGGTGGATGGTGGCTTGAAGAGGTTGCAGGTTACTGCAGTGGTTATGCAGCCCTATTCATGGGCATCACAGCCGGCGGAAGGTATTGTACAACGGTATCTGTCTGCGCCCCTAACCCGTGCAAGGCAATGGCAGGGATGGCTCTTGGACGGCCCACTAGTCAGTATTCATTTTGTTAAGTATCATTGCAAACTGGCACTATCTCACCAAAAGTCTACCTCTGACCAATGGTGACCCGTGTCTTGATCAACTCCCGTACCGTTTGCCACACCTGCTTATCCAACTAATACCAGCAGCCTTTCCCCATGCCGGTCGGCTTTTTAGTCCAGCGCCCACCTCCAGCCATTGTCCCTCCTCTACACTTGTGCAGATGCCAAATTGACCAAAACATCCTCCATTCCAGGTCCCTTTGGCATTTATAGATATATATAGTAAGGGTCCCGCCGCCAGTCTTAATAAATTCACCCCGCTACTACCAACAACACACATGTGTAGCCAGCCCACCACCGACCCCCTCGTCCACCGACTCTATAGAGTGGAGGTTGGCATAAAATAATAATATAACCCATGTTGGCGTGTCGAATAATCGCCCTTATGACCACGAGACGTCCACGCCTATGGATCATATACCTTAAAATTACACTTGTTGTGCTCAGCCCTCCACTCTTCGGATCATCCACTGTTCGCTTCTGGATTGACGATTGTTCTACCTCCAGGTCTCTCCCTTTACCTGACTTCCATCTCATACCCATCCGGCGTACACATGCGTCATGTCCCTCCTATGATCAAGCCCTGGCCATACGCAGGCCCGAATCACGGGGAAGAAAAGCCGAGGAGAGATTCACCCCGAGGCAAAGTATTCATCCAGCCCGCACGTCCCTGGTTGCACTAGCTATCCTTAATAAAACCTTGACACCCGGGTAGCACGCCAGTCCCACTTGAATTTATATATATGTATAATAATGGCACTTCATGCCCAGTTCAGCTGCATCAACTAGGCGGAAGGATGAAGGGTTAATCACTTGTTTCCTCGACCTGGTTCACCTTCGCATTCTCATAATGGACGGTCTGGACAAGGAGGGACTGGTTAGCGCCCAAACGGATGGGTGAGGCGGTATAGAATTCGCTGTTGCACTCGCGAGTACGCCCACCTGCGTTTAACCTGTCGGCTTCCGCGATTAACCTGGCGGCTTCTGCGGCCTTCCCCCAGTGAAGCTGGTTCGCGCACGACCCGATTATTTCAAAATTCCAAAAGGACTGATCGCTTAATGACCTAATATCGGGGATATCCAACTCCGTACCAATGGCCCAGATATGCGCCCTGGTTGACCACGGCAGATAGTTCTCAGTCAAGACTTTGTAGAGCTCCGACTTTCGGTCGATGGCCGTACGATCATGAAAGAGGCGCAAAGTGACGAGGGCCAAGGTCAGGTCTCTTGCCCAAAACGTTGAACGGTTCCTGCGATCATCAGGTCCCACGAGTCTATAGTAGCCCTCAAACCGGTGCAAGATACCGGTCGTATACTCCTGCGCAACCTCCCGTCCGACCGACTCGGACAGTAAACGTCGCAAAAGTACTCCGAGCTGGTGATCGTTATATCCTTTGGAGAGTTCGTAGATGTGCGAGTAGGGCGAATCGAGTAGGCTGCCAAGTCCAACGTTTTGGGTAAAAGGGGGCGCCTGTGAGCTTGACGATTGACCCGTACTAGGACTGGACAGAGACAGGATGGTGGAAGTCGGGCGCAATCCGCTCAGGCCGAATAATTGTGATAAATTGGGGGGGTGCATGTAATAGTCCCAAGTCACAGGATAAGATTCACGCCAGTCTATTATACCCTCCGCTCTCATCCTAGGATGATATCGATCATGGCCGTGGGCCAAAGAACCCGCTTGATTGTCGGACACTTGAGGCGGACCGAAGTCGATCAGGCGATATTCGTTGAGGAGCCAGGCTTTAACGAACGGTCGGAAGAGTGCTGCTGCAGATTGTGAGAAGCCTACATACTTCGGCATCTTATCGCAATTTTCAAGGAAATCAATCCTGGCCTTACGCTTTTCGTACTCGGCAATGCTCTGATCACGCTCCTTGGTCCTGCCGTCGAGTTTTTTTTGCGCACGCTCGTATTTTCGTTGTACCTCTTCTTTCGATGGGCCTTGCTTTAGTTCTTGCGCATCCCCATTAGACTCGTTGCTCTGCGTGGCCGTGTGTCTCTCAAGCATTTCAGCGAATTTAGCAACCTTCGCACGCGCCTTGTCCCAGTCCCTAGTGTATCCCCGGACCTGTGCCTTATCGAATCTAAGAAAATCTTTTGATATCTTAATCTCAACCTCGTAATTAACACAGTGACGCTCCATTGCATCCAATCTTTCCAGCAACGAAGGAAGGGAAGCTATGAGCTGTCGGGTGGGATGGAAAGCCAAGGGGAAAGTGGTTGTCGGCCGGGTTAGTATTCACCCCGACTAGAACTATCGACTGTCCTGCAGTTGACGTTCCCAGCGTTTTAGGTAGATTGGAATTCAAGCACTGAACGGCCGGTTACGACTGCCAACCACCGTCCTGGTGCAATGTTTGAAGCCTGGAAAGTGAACGTGTTAAGTATGACATCGTTTGCTGAGAGCTACTTGGCCCGCCCTCATGTTCACTTACCTTGGCATAATCATAGCGGCTAGTTTTGTCAAGCGCATAATTATGCTTACTAGTGAGTCTGAATTCATCGCGATGGCTAGGTGGGATATTGCTTAAAATTTCGCGCACAGCATCATCACCCAGCTTAAGCAGCATGTCTTTACTTTGGGGCTCCCCACGCCTAACTAAGACGCTGGTATCCGCCGGACTCGGCTGGGCCATGGCGGTGGCCAGGAGCGACAGGGAGAGGGCCGTGTAGACGGAGATACGCATGGCGGAAACCGGCGGCTGAGAGGGGAGGACGAGGTAGCGGGTTGAAGTACGAGCGATGGAGTTCCTGGCAGTCAGGCAAAGGGGTAAAGGTGGGTGAGTTGGGTGAAGGGACAAGGAGGGTGAGCGGTCCCTTGTCTCTTATATGGGCAGCTCGTGCCATAATAAAAAAAACAAGGCTGCAGAGGAGGGAAACAGTGCCATAGCTCTCCGCCTGGCCCTTAGTCGGGCGGTGGCGAAGGGGTCATTGATGCGGTGGGGAGGGGGCGGAAGTCTTTGCAAGCACAGGAAGTTGCAGCCAAGAGGGCGAAGCCACCGGTCCCTGGCGAAGGCGTAGTTAGACCTCGGACGGACCCGTCGGTCTGTGCTACCAGTGTAACCACTCCCTCTCTCCATGAGGCCCACCGAGATACCCATAGTATCACACCGCCGGGTATCTTGTTTTCAATATACCGGTGGCAGTGGAAGGCCAGTTTCGACGAATAGGAGCCTGTAGTCTCCGATCAAACTGCCCATCTTTATCGAAAGACCCTGTAGTGCGGGTCCCTCCCTCTTTCCCAGGTCGACCTGGGCCCTGTGTCCCCTTTGTTCCTTTATCCCTCCACCGCGGCTCTTTTCTTTGCCTTCTCCCGCCCCCCTTTGCCTCCGTCGTCACGTCCAAAGGCCCTTCCTAACATCTATGGCCTCGGAAGGACCCAGTCTTTCTGGGATTCCGCCTCCGAGTCGTCAGCTGCACTCCCTACCTTGTACCGTTTCGTATTTCGGAACCCTCCATTTCCCTTTCATCTCTCTCTCTCTATATATATATAGATATTGCTATTTTTCCTTGCTGGACTTCAGCCGAGCTATAGTATATTAGTATATAGAAAGCGATTAGTTAGGTTACACCCAAGTACCGACCCCGCCAGACCCGGGTAGCATTGGCCGCCGTCTACCACTCCTACACTCACCAAGCGGCGAGGGGGGACAGCACCAACTCCAAGTTCCACAGCGGCCTGCCATTCCGATAGTTGCCGCCTTTCCCTTTGGATGGTAGCAAGGAGTGGGAGGTGGCATGTTCGTTTATTGGTTAATCCGCTGCTCTGTCGGACCCGTCTGTATAACTACAGCAGTGGGAGAGGGGGAAGGATTGAAAAAAAAAACTCTTCAAGTGTGTGGCGTTGGCTAGTGAAACCATTCAGCACACTGTGGACGGTCGGTGGGTTTTATGGTGGCCGTAAAGGAGAATACCGATACTCTCGCTAGTATACGCCCGTCTAGAGTGATGGCCACTGGCGTGGGTTACTTGGTGGCCTTCTTTCTAGTCCTATGGTAATGTGGACGTTGGTGTACCTCAAGGACGTTGCTCTAAGAGCCCCCATTGGCAGACCGTATCAACGGTGCCTCCTTAATACCAACCCTCCTCTTGGGTGTCATCCTTGACGACAGGGCTAAAAAGGGTAAAACCAGAGAGCCAAAGCCACAAATCCCGGTGACTATGATGCTGCTTAGGTAGGGGCTTACGTCGGAAACATTCATCACGAAAACAAGCTAGAGAGAGCCGACGGTAGCTGGTGCGACGGTGGGAATCCTAGTAGTCCTCCGAGCAGTGCATTTACAGCACCGTACACGATACCTAGTAGTAGGGGAAGAGAGACAAATCCAGACCCAGTGTCTGTCAAGTGATCCAGTGTAGTCGGATGGGTGGCCATGTAAATAGTGGTTTCCTAAAGCGTCATGGTTACCATGAAAAGAAGCCGACTTACTGCAAACAATAGCAAGGCGTGGTGTAGTACGGCCGTTAACAGCTACTAATTGAACACAGACGTAGTTGATCTGATAGCCTATGGAAATACGGCAACAATTGCAGGCTTATATATATCCCATCCGCAAAATGCAGGGTGGGAGAGTGAGCTATGCTAGGATGGTAACAGAGGAGGCAGACCGCGGAGTGAAGCGTGGACAGGGCCATACGTAATACTTACCAAAGGCTCTCTTGGGTTAAACACCACTGTTATTTATTTTGTTGTCGTTTGCACTCAAGGCGTGGTAGTGGAGAACAACTAGAGGCTGAGACTGCGCTACGATAAAAGAGGCTTATAATGTAGCCTGGAGTCCTAGCAAGGAGGTCAGTTGACAGGCATTACATAGGCCAGTGACAAGGGTTATCAGACGCTCCCTTGCCGAGGCAAGCCATCACAGGAGGCGTGTGAAGAGAGCATGAACTAAACTCAGGAGAACCTGATGAGAGAGAGAAGGGCAACAAGTCGGTGCTATTAGAGTATAACCAGATGGCGGGTGGATGGGTCAATTCATAGCAAAGCCCAGTAGACTTGACTAGCAATGCAAGCGGTGTCGTCTAGCCCACTGAACTGAAGGCCAGAGTAGGGCTCTTTCTGATAGCTAATCATAAAAGCGGTTACGCCTTATACCGGATCACACATGCCCTTTCCTCCCATACCAACCGCCACCCACTCAGGCTGGTTGACAGTCCCGTTCCAATAACAGAGGACTTGGGCTGCCCTCCCCCCTCTAATCATATATTGCTGCAGGAGTCCCTGGCCTATCTCTCTGTCTCTGCTATAACCTTTGCATGATGCTTTCCATTGAATTGGTAATTCGCAATAACCCTGATCCTCCTCTATTGTGACCCTCTGAGCCACCTCTAGGCTGGCTCTCTTTTATCCACTTCCTCCCTACTCACACCCTACCCAGCGCAGTGCCCCTGAATGGGGTTGGGCACCTACTGGACAAGTGGACAGGTGGGGAGGATTTATTGGTAAAGAGTAGAAGGGCCACCCGTAAGTGGCAAGTGCTACGCAGGGTCAAGCAAATACAAGGAAGTAGATGGCGAAAAGGAGAGGGAATCATGGGGCGAGGCCTGAGTTGCTATAGGATGCTAAGGGGTGACGTTTGAGGTCGAGTGTCTATATCTCCAGCGGTTGCATGGACGCTCATGCAGCCTATGAGGCCGGTGGCTTGGAAGCTCCTGCGGTATAAAATGCCCACTGTGTAGATGCTACATGAAAATGAGGTGGTTGGCCGTAGTTGTAAGGTGGTAGGTTATACCGGCCACACGACTGGCGTTGGGAGTGGAAGATCGGGCGGCATAGTAAGCAGCGACAACATATTATCTAGTAGAGACTGCATCTATTAGATTGATGATGGTGACTATTTAGTGCGATGTGGATTCGAGAACTTGTAAGAGTGTATAACTAACGATGAAACATAGCGGATAAAAGTATGTGGCGGGAGGAAAACGGGCGGAGAGGGAGGAAGAAAAAGTTGGTAATATCAACTCGCTAAGCACAAGAATAGGCAAACGACGCGACCTGAACGAGGGGCTGGTAGGTGTGTGTGTGGGGAGGGGGCGGAGGGACTGTTTGACCACGCTTCCCTATAACAGCGCCAACCGAAATGGGAATGGGATCAGCAGAATCCCAAAGTTGATTGCGAGGAGCGAGACCAACCCGGGAAGCATACGACGAAGAGAGGGTGATGAGGGTGTCGAGTGGTGCACGCGGTCCAGGGGGGGGTCTTTCGCAGGGTGTCTCAGGGTCCCATCCTTACATAGGCCGGCAAATTTCCTCATAGATCATGGCCTTCAGCTGCTCGGTCGAGAGCTGGTCCTTGTAGTTGTCAAACTCGAAGAATGCCTCGGGGATCGGTGGGGCGAGGGGCTCATCGTCGGGGTCATGGTAGTCGCGGACGTAGGGGTGCTTGAGGGCGTCTTCGGCCGTGATACGCTTGTCAGGGTTGAACGTCAGGAGCTTCTCGAGCAGATCGATAGCGTTGGGATTGGCCTCTGGAAACAGCGATTGGAAGGTCTGCTTGCGCTTGAAGGGTAGCGAGCGGATGTAGTCGCGAGCGCGCTGGCTTTTAATGGCGTAAAAGTCCTCCATGGTAGGGGTACCGAGTACGTCCAAGATTAGCGAAAGCTGGTGGTTGTAGTCACGACCCGGGAATAGGGGCCGGCTGCTCAGCATCTCGGCCAGGATGCAGCCCACGGACCACACATCGATGGCCTTCGTGTACTCTTTGAACGACAGCATAATCTCGGGGGCACGGTACCAGCGGGTGGCCACATACTCGGTCATAAAGGCGGCCGTGTTATCCTCGGTCATGTAGGACGAGCGGGCCAAGCCAAAGTCGCAAACCTTGAGGTCGCAATTGGCGTTAACCAATAGGTTGCTGGGCTTCAAATCTCGGTGCAGAACGTTGGCCGAGTGAAGGTACTTGAGTGCACGGAGGATCTGGTATACAAAGTATTGGCAGTGATCGTCGCTCAGGGTCTGGCAGCGGATGACGCGGTGCATGTCCGTCTCCATGAACTCCTGGATGAGGTAGACCTCGGTAAAGGCATCGATGGACGGGGGGCGCACCAAATCAAAGATGGATATTATCTACGAGAGAATAGAGGAGTGGGTAGGAAAGGAGGGGGGAGGGATGAGCAAAGGAGTGCCAAGGTGTAAGGCTGCAGGGCCAAAGCCTAGCGTGGCAGGAGGTGGGGCAGCGAGACTGTTGGTTACCAACCGGTTTCTTGTGCACCTACGTTTTCATGCTGGAAGCATTTGAGCAGTTTGATCTCACGCAGGGTCCGCAGGCAGAACATAGAGTGCTCAAAGGGCGTGATACGCTTGATAGCGACGCGAACGCTGCTGGGCTTATGGGTAGCAGAGCTGTAGATGGACGGCGCGAGAGGTGTACAAATGTTGTTAGGGAAGAGGATTTTTTTGGAAGGCCGTTCCTAGGCCGATTGGGTTTCCTGATAGCCCTGTACGACTAGGTCGTAACTGGGGCCGACGTGACCTAGAGCCGATCAAACCCCTCGGCGAAACCCGATGTCGCTTACCAGACAGTACCGTAGGCGCCCTCGCCAATGATGCCCTGAACGTCATAGTCGTTGCCCACGTTGAAGCTGCGAGCCCGCTGGCTCGAGCTGCGGCTTTGCGAGGCCATGTTACGGGCTAGGTTGAGAGTACTACGGGGATCAGATGTCTGCTAATGCCGATTGGTAGAGGTCGGGAACACGGAGGAAAAACCAGTAGTAGGGATGAGATGGATGTCACTAGCCAACTAGCGGAGAGACTGCGTATGGCCGAAGGGATAAAACACTTGCCACGACCACAGCTTGGAAACATCTTTTCTCCCGCCTCCAACCGCCTTGGGGCGCGATGACGTGCTGATGTCACGCTCTGCAAACCCAGGTCCAGCCTACTGGGGGCCCCAGGAGTAGCAGATGGTGGTGCCGAGTGGGCTTTCCTAGCCTGTCCCCGCACCCATCGCGCATTGCAGCTGAGACTCAACTGGCAGGACCGACACCTTTAGGGAATCGGCAGATGAAGTGATACCACTATCGTGATGCGTACTGAGAAGGTATGGCGTAGACCTGCCGCTTTATACGAGGCGATTAGGGCGGTGCCCATGGCTAGGTACGTACCTTTCTGCGGGATGACGGGACCGTGGACAAGATGAGCGGAGCTAGGCAGTTACGGGTAAGGTTAGAAAGGGGCCGGTATAATTATAAAACAAGCCCAGGGACAGGGGTAAGCTCGTGAGGGGAGAAGGGGCGCGCTTGGGAAGGCGGGGGTGGCAAGGGCTGTTATATCTGGTACGAAAGTCTAGACGCGGTGGAAGAGGGATGAGTAGGAGCGAGCGGAGGAGAAGGCAGATTGGGCCTACATAAAGCATGCAAGACTGGGAATAGCAAGGCGGTCTACGGGAAAAGGGCCTAATACCCTGCTGAGGGGGTATTTAAACACGACGGCGCTCAGGCATAGCAGGGCGAGGGTGATGGGCGAGAGGAGGAACCTTTACCCCCCAGTCAGACGGACCCTTCCACTTGGGGTGGACGGAGGCGGGGGGTGGAGATTGGCGACTGCTGCCTGGGACCCGGACCATCTGAAGTAGCGAGAACCCACTTCTGGTCATCTAATCCCGCCTCACCCGTACTGCCACGACCGCTCAAGGACAACTGGGATCATGCTTGCCATGGGACAACCCAGCCAACGGTATGCCTTCGGCCCTGTGGTTATTGTGTACGGCCAGCAATCTCTCATTCGAACCTCAGACGAGTGGAGAGAGGGGATGGACGAGAAGGTCCCTTGTCAGCCACTCACCCCAGAGCGACCTGGGCGGGTTGGCGCCGGTCGGCTGGCGATCCCCCTCCCCTCAGCAGGCTCGTCTCGGACCCCTAATTAGCCGCTGTGAAGACCTGGTCATCCTAGCTGGAAGTCGATGAGACGGCAAATAGATTTCATAATCCAAACGGGAGACGCCGCCCCCGGGGTGGAAGCGAAGGGTGGAATGGAGGCCAATTAGGTTCAGCACCACTCCCACGCATGATGGCGGAGGGTCTCACCCTGTTTGCTAAGTGGTGGCCAGTCGAGCAACTACTTTCCAGCTTAACAAAGACGACCACGGCCCCTGCACGGCCGGTATCCCAGTCACCTGACTCGTGGTACGCGCTGCCGCAGGGTGCCGAAATATTAATCGGTGCGAGAAGGAAGCGAATCCTACAGCAAAACGATGGACGGGGCGGACCCCTCCCACAGTTTACAGGATTGCCCAGATCTGCCCCACTTACGGTTGGGAGGGAGCCTCTTATGCCGACTGTCACCATTGGGCACAGGCTTTAGAGGGGGGCGACATAGCAGACGCCGCTCAAAGAAGGAACCCGGGCTTTGTGGAAGCTGGGGTCGATCCCCTTTTCGTCCCCAGTGAGACCTGCACGCTTTCGCGATATCCTTTACTTGCGTGTGGCCCTGCACCGCCTCGTCGTTTGGTCAGCAGCTCTACAATCAGTAGAGAAAAGGGTACACTCGTTACCAGCGCTCGACCCAAGTTGATGCTGGTTGCCACCGCCGAGTTGATCGGTGACGGGAGCCAGCATACCCCTCCCCTGCAGGTTCCCATGAGAACTGGGCCTAGTGGTGCAGTGCGGAGTCGGTATTGTTTACGCAGGCCTCGGGTTGCACAGAGGGTGGCGGCATTGAGTGGTAGAGCTAAAATGCTTTCAAAAGATATACCTACAGGTGCGCCGTAGGCTGGTGGTTACGGCCGGCTCTACATCAGCAATCAACCGCGGAGCCGATGCGACGTGGCCAACCTATCGGACCCAGGCTATCGTCTCCAGCTGGGACCCTACACGATCTCCATACCGTCCCTTCCGGGAATGGTCTGCAGTTGGATGGGATCGAGTTTAGGGCTGATCAATATGAACGGAATAAAAAAAAACGAAGAGCGATAGTGGGACGGGGGGCATCAACCCAACGCCACTAAGGTTTCTGCCACCTGATCTTCCTCCACCGCCGGACTTTCTGAACGGCCACCAAGCTGAACACGAGTGGTCTTATTGCCCACGACCACGGGGCTCCCTAGATTGGCCGTGCTGATAATGGGTCAGCTAATGTGCTCCATTCCTTTACCGTACCAGACACTTTGTGTTGAATTGAATCCTTCAAATGACATACACAGTGATCGACCCCAGCTCCGCCTGTCCAGATTAGCGGTTAACACGCAATACCTAAATACAGCGGCGGTGAACGACCCCGCCACTTGTGCAAGGAAGCTTTAGACCATTCAAACGCTTCCGAACCTAGAGCCCTTGACGTGCAGGTAGCCTAAAGGCCGACCATCTAGATTGCCCGCCACAACAGCGGACGAGGGAATCGCCAGAAGGCTCCTAGGCAGCCGGGATCTGGTGGCTGCTCGACTCCCCCTGGCTAATCGCCAGGTATATACATATCATTTTGGGGCCTGGACGTCGACATGGTTTACTCTAGACCTAACCAAAGGTGGGCAATGGGCATTCTGTCGAGCTCCGCTACTCCCATGATGAGGACAGTAAGCCATTAAGAGGTATCGATTCCATAGGCAGGCCCTGGACAGGGCCGCTGTGACTGGCCAGGTTCGGCCTACTCACGGCCAGTGTGCCGCAGCAGTTTAGGTGGTCGCCGTCCTGTCAATTGGTACGTACTGCCGCTATTTTCCACGCACATGGTAAAGCAACGGAATTACCAGCCAACCACACTAGGTAGGAGAGAAGTAGGGGCGCAGGCTTGCAGCGCCGAACCATACCGAATCTTTGCAGCAGCCTGGTTACGTAGGTCCTCTGCTACTAATCTCCTCATGACCCAATAGGCACATTGATTCTCGACCCTAACCCATCTTTAATACTTTGTATCCCCTGACTGTGCCATTTACCATGACCCGCCTTATCCGCACCGTCACCGGCTGCCTACATTTGGCGACCCGGTCTTATTCGTCGCCCCGGGTCGGGCTGTCAAGCATGCACGTTCTGACTCGCATTCCTGGACCATGGGCCCCGACCTCGGTCCCTTGGCAAACAAGTCTGACACCCCTCCACGGGTTGATCCGATTTGCCACCACCATCGTCCAACCCAAGCTAAATTCCGACGGCCAGCCCATGCAGATCAATTTAACCGAGCGGGCCGGCGAGGTAAGTCATGTAGCCGCAGCACGCTCAATAGCCAGGCCCCCTGGGGCGACCGCCATCCGAGTCTGCGCTGGACCGCAGCACGTCTGATAAAGCCCCGGTTTCTAACCAACCACTTCGTCTCCCCCTGCACATCATAATCAATACTCGTAGCAACTAACCAAGGTCGCCAAGGACCAGAATAAACCAGACCTGATGCTGCGGGTTGTCGTCGAGTCGGGTGGGTGCTATGGCTTCCAGTACAAGTTCAAGTTGACCACCGAAACCACCGATGAGGATGCCGTGTTTGAGAACGCTGGCGGCCGCCTGGTCATTGACGACGTTTCGCTGTCTCTCCTAGAGGGTGCTACCATCGATTACGTGACCGAACTCATCGGGTCGTCATTCCAAGTCGTCAAGATCCCTAAATCCTCGTCAGGTTGTGGCTGCGGGACCTCCTTCGATATCCAGTTGTAGTGGCCAGTTTCGACCCCTGGATCTGTGTACGATGGCCCTTAGCCCATCGCCTTGCCTTTCTTTCTTTGTTAGCTTTTGAAGTATGCGTGTATTATGTCGCAGTGTCCCATCTGGTTTGCAGGTAATTGCCAATGTCACGTGGCTGGAGGTGGTTAGCTTCCATGCACGCCACCGATTATAATAAGGACACCAAAGCTGGTGGTGCTAGGCTTTATGCCTGCGCGTGCCCTTCAAGCCGGTCGCGTCCTATCTTGCAATGCATTTCGCACAGTCTGTATTGTCTTCCCCTCGTCTTGTAGCGTGGGGTGTGGTCCGAGGAGGAGGGTAGATGAAGAGAAGGCTGAGGGAAAGATGCTTGGCGAGAAGGCCCAGGTGAAAAAAGGGCATACAAGGGTCGTGAGTGCCGCAAACAAAATAGGCGACAGTGTCGCGCCTTTTTTTTCAAATCCCAAACAGGCAACACTAAGGCTCACTTACAAGGCGCAGTGCTCGCTGCCACACCTGCAGCCCAATCTCCCTCCAGATACTTTAACTGGGAATGGACGGAAGTTGTCTGTGCAATCACAGAATCTGTGCTAAACGCCCTCAACCTTAAAATCGGCTCGCCTCCCGCCCTCAACCTACTGCACTCTCCCGATAATTCTACTCCAAGCGCTGAACGGAGAGGCTACCTTCTATTGACTACCTTCTAGTGGATCATAGTGAGGTTGCTTGCCGGAAGCACATTTGCTTTCCTATATTGGGTCCCGGATTATCACGTCCAGTTTACATGCCACTCTCATATACGGCCCCTCATTCATCACTTAGGTATACGAAAACCGCAAAAGTTCGAAAATAAAGTCGATATATACAGTACTTCAAAAAAGTCGTATGAATTTTGCATTTAGTTCCATTCCCTGTCCACCCCACCGTATATTCCACTAGATCATAGGTATGCTTTATTCAGGTGGTGTTGGTGGCATTGCCTTGGAGGGAAAATCGAGGGATATTTTGGTGTGCAAAAGTGAAGCGAGGTACATAATATATTCAGGAGATGACTACGCACAACCGCGACTATCCAACCTAATGATACCTTGGCAAGAAAAAGACACCCTCATCCTGCTAATTAATAGCGTAGGCACACCTTTCGTATTCGTCGATAATTGGCGAAGATGTAGACGTTTGAAATCTTCAAACGACTTACCCGGGCTAAGGTTGCTCAAACCAGCGGCCACTGAATCTAATACCTTCCCAATCACACCATCAAATGCACTTAATAGAGTCATTGAATGCACTCCAACAGATAAACCTGACGTGGGGTATTAAACCGCAGGGCGCAGTAGCAGCCTTAACCAATAGCTATCCTATAACAATTACTGTCTCTTGGTGATCAGTTACATATTTTACCCACCAGTTTCGCCTTGAATTTATACACTTCTACAGACTATCTACACGTGACCAATGGTGGTCCTTGTCCTGGCTAGTCTCCCGTACCTCTCACTATAATCGCTCTTCCGACCAATGGCGGAAATACCCCAGGGTGCCAACTGGTCCTCTTACATTCGGCACCCACTACTAGTCGACACCTGGTTCCACATTTACATGGACCACAGGCCAACCAAGTTTTTAGACAATCCAAAGCCCCTTCACCATCGATAAGGCGTCCCACCGCCAACCTTAAATAGAGTACCTTCACGCACACAACCGGTCCACCAGTTTTACCCATCTCTTTAATACCTCGATTCCCACATGGCAAGTGAGGTACCCAAGGGCCGCAGTTCAATGAAATCAGAGGCTTGACCGATAAGAAAAGTATAGGATGATGTTTAATATCGAGCCCCGGTGAGTAATTCTCTGATATTTAAGTGTTGCGGACACAAGCCTTCTTCTAACCTGGCGGAGCATAGGATGTAGGGTATAATGTAAAAGGCGTTTAGAGGGCCGTATGTGGGGCATAAGGGAAGAACAGCCCGTTGCAGGGCTGATGGTCAATTGGAAGCGCAGGGAGGGACATCGTAAATCCACATGGCAAGTGAGACATGGGAGAGTCAGGTGGTGGCGGCAGTATTGAGTACAGCATTCATCACGATGAGAACATTTAGTAAGGGGGAGCGATGGGATTTTTGAAGTTAATATGGTGGAGAGGTAAAACGATAAACCGTAATGCGGGGAATGACCCAATCCCAGGATAGTTTATCCGGTAAATGTGGTGATCAGAAATTCAGCCTCAGCTGTAGTATGACCCTCACCGCACCACAACTACATCCTGGCGTCCGACAAAAGCGCTCCCCTACTCTCTATACTTAATTAGCCCACTCAACTAGCATTTTGCACAATTCTAATATGTTTCATTTATTCTCATAAGTTGTGTTATCACCAATATTCGGTGCTATAGCTTTATTGGTATTCCTTACCCATCCACTAGGGCATCGATTAAGTCTTCTCTTCCTTTCCCTTACCCCTCTTGCTCGTAATGGCCTCAGTTAGTACTTCCTTCCGCCATTATCTCCTTGCATCGTAGACTCAGAAACTATATACATAAAAGACAGTCCAAAGTATACCTTGATTGAGGGAGTGTCTCATATACACACTTCCACCAACCCCTCAGATTTATTAATAAACACTCGACTCTAAGCCTAATCCCTTATCACCCCCATTTAGAACCATCCCATTAAAATCTGGAGGGCTCAGGCACTGGTGTTCTATATCTAACCTAGAAGTCCGTAAGACAAGGTATCAAACTAAAAATCTTTTGGAACACATGTGCACAGTGTAATATCCTGAGGTTCGTTTCCTAATGACATTAGGCCCATGGAGTCATGTATATCCGTATTGAACCCGTAGCCATACTTCTCATACTGCTGTAAATATTGTCCTTTATAGGGACGTGGAGATACACAGCTATTTGATAGCATCGACATCCAAGAGCCAGTGTCTGCCGAAACCCTGCAAGCCGCAGCGACGCCTTTACAGGAACGACCCCGTCCTCCGTAGCACTGGCGATTGGCCGAGCCAAGTGATGTCCGAAAACTTTTCATGACTAACTACCGAGCCCCTGACCAAGGACTGACCCCCACACATCCCCCGACTATATAAGCCAACGAACCTAACCACCAATGCTATCGTTACCTTCTACTGCTTTCTAAGCTTGTGCAGGTTGCAGTAAACCACCCCTCGGGGTCCCGGATTACCACTGATAGGTTCTCTATAGAGCTTACTGACAGCCAGAGCCCCTGGCGGGTACATTTGGAGACCAGCTTCCTTGTGTACTCCCCCAAGACCGGTGGCTATTTACTGGTCACCATATTCACCAGCGACGCGGCCTGAACCGATCCTGGCAAGCCAACTTCAGCTGCCCCAGCTTCAGGCGTAATATGCTACAAGTGGCTAAACATTACTCTAAGTGCACTGAAACTGTCAGGAAATTGAGACCCACTAGGCTCTACCCTTATGACCTCAAATCATGTTGGGTTAGAAGGCTGGGCCTAATTTGTTCATAAATTCATATCAATGACGGGTATTTGAAATGTACTTAGACGTTAACGAGACCACGCACTGTTTAGGCTATCGGAGGATTAGCCCGTGATCTGGAGCGCCGCATGAGCCCGATACCAGTTGGGCCCTGCGGCACCATTGTCCGCCCATAGTTGCACAGGGGCCTCGTAAATCGTATGGCGTGGGCCGACCTGATTCGTCTGGTAACGCGGCTGATCAGCATTGCCCGAGAAGGGCAGCGATATAGGTACATCTAGTGGCCTGACCTGAGAGAGGGAGGGAGTAGCAGGGTCGGGGTGATTTTCCAACCGGAGTGACGGCTGCAGAGCCTAGTGCGCGAGGTGGGCTACAGTCTGTTCACCAGGCTTCACTCCCTCCCTTTCTTCTCACCGTGCCATCTCCACTTTATTTGACGGCCTGGCTGCAATATGACCTGAGCCTCTAGCCCTTCCCTGCCACTACGCTACCCTGCATCCAGCTTCTCCGCACTCTACGCATTTATAACCATGTCCTTGGTTAACATGTGGGCCAGCCTCGTTGGCTGGGCCTTCCTTCCGGACCTTGTCACCAACTTCTTGCAGAGCCAATACTACAAGCTCTGGTACGAGCCAGCTACTACGCCTCGCCCGGGGGAATCGCGACACCGGGAACACCGTCGGTGGTTTTATACGTTGGTCATCGCCACCTACCTGGCGTACACCGTCACCCAAACCATGGTCAGCCTTCCGCCCAACTATTACAAGACCCTGGCCGTGGCCCCGTCCGCCTTCCGTCCCAAGGAACTCCGCAGCCACTTCCGCAAATTATCGCTGCAGTACCACCCGGACAAGACTACCGTCACTCTTGACAACACCACGAACGACCATGAGGGCCACATGATTCATCTTCGCAACGCCTATGAGGCCCTCAACGATCCCATCCAGCGATTCGGGTATGAGCTCGTGGGTAACGAGTACCGGGAGTGCAGCCAGTGCACCACCGCCGGGGACTATCTGCACAGGGCGCGGTCCAATCTCATTGGTAGCGCCATCGGGTCTGGCATCGTTCTAGTGATCTTCCACTTTATCAATCGGAACCAGTTCGGCCGGGTACTACGCGTGCTAGGCGTGCTGGCCCTGGCCACATTCGAACTGTACCTCCTCACCCACACCTCAGTGCCATTGCCCAACTCCCATCCGGCCGTTACGGACGGGCCTCTCTTCGTGGGAGGTCAGTCCCCAGTCTCCCCGGCCCCGGCTCTGCTGCACGCTCTGCGCGGGTGGTACGGCCTGACCACTTTGACCCTTTTTGAACTTAGTATCGTCCTCCACCAGCTATACTGGACCTTTGTCATGGCGCTGTCCCAGCTCGGCCCCGTTTGGTTCCCGTCTCACGACGAGCAGCACCGCCAGCTCCTCCAGCAATGTCGGGTGTTATCCGAGGCCGTGCTCCGGGAAACCACGCGGCTGTTCCTAGGCTCCTTTGCTCCGTTTCGCGACCCCCAGCCCCGCGCCGAACTCCGCCGCGAGATGGGTAATCTGGCCGTGGAATCACTGATCTTGCGTGACCCCAAGCTGGCCGAAGCGCTCGACAAGGCCTACCAGCGACTGGACAGCCCGGCCGGAGAGCCGACAGCGGACCGGGGCCAAAGTTCGTAACGTGGCCCAAAGTAGGTGGAACCCCTTGCTCTCCCCCCCCCCTCACCTCCAACTTTCTCAAACAGGGACCAATATCCTTAACTACCCAAAGCGTATTATCCATTCCAGGGTTTCAGTGGTTGTAACAGTTTGTAATCGTTTATAAATATCATTCAGGATTGGCCTGTAATGCGAATGGTTGGATGGCTGAACTGGACAAGGCACTAATCGCCCAGCTCGAATCGCCACAGGTCTACCTCGACGTCCACGGAGGCGCGCTTGTGGAACTTGTACATTTGGGGCACGTCGAAGCGTAGCTGTGCCAGCACCGTACCTTTGGCACCCCAGGCGGCCGCCCGCTGCAAGATGTAGTCGCGGGTCGAGGATTTGTGAAGTGAGTACACGGCCGTTCGGGCCAGCCCCAACGCCACCCTTAGAAAGGCCATGTCAATGCCGCGGTTTCCCGGTTTCGTGCCGAACGGCGGGTTCATGATGACCGTGTCGAACTGCTTGGCGAACCGGGCGAGAGGCGGGGCTATCCGATCGAGGGCAATGTCCTGGGCGGCAGACGACGCTGCCACATTAGCCGGCTTCCCTCCGGCCTGCCGAGGCCCGCCCTCCTTCTTCTCCGTCCTCGCCGCCTCCTCCTCCAGCAATCGACCGGCCACGACATTTACCCGCACCAATTCCATCTCCAACTCAAACGTTTCCAGGTTCCCTTGGGCAATCTCGAGGGCGTCATCGTCGATATCGAACCCGTAGAGTAGTCCGGCACCCATGATACCCGCTGCAATACTGAGCATCCCGCACCCGCAGCCCAGATCTGCCACAGCCTTGTCAGTCAGGTCCCCGTAGGTCGTCTCGGCCATGTACGCGATCCGGGCGGCCAGGTGGGCCGACGTCGGGTACTGCTCAAACTGGACTTTAGGGTCACCTGTTGGTCGGATATGAGTTGCAGCAAATGAACAATAAAAAAAAGGTCAGCACCGACCTACGTCTGGGGAATGGGTTGGATTTCTCGGTCCTTGGGCTGGAGGCGAATACGCCTGCGCCATTTAGGTATTGTCCCCGCCTTGAATTCAAGTACTGACTAGGCTATATCGGGAATCGGACGCATTCGCCAAATCAACCCGGCCCATGGCTACCCTAAACCCGAGTCGTATTACGCGGGCTAGTCTGTACTTACTAAACACTTCCACCTCCTGAAGGTGCGATTCCAAGGCCTTCAGCTTCATGGCGAAACGAGTCGAAAATATGGGTAGACGGCGAAAGAAGTCGACGACGAGACGGCGCGGGACGATCGCAGAATACTTGGAGAAGTTGGCATTCCAATGACGCTCGATTCGGAGGTGCGGACCAAGGGAGCTAGCTTCCCGGCCCAATTAGAAACCTAAACATGTAGGGGGACTGTGGAGTTTTTTAGGGTGACAATGATGACCCATACCAACTTCCACTTGCCTTTCCCACGACACGGGGCTGTACTTTGTCTGGGCGATAATGAGGTGGTAGACGACTAGTGCTCTTGGACTAGAAATGAAAGCACCAAGTGCTCCTATGACCTCTGATCCAAATGAACACCACTGGCGGAGTTCTGTTTTGAGCGCCGTGACGATGGCATTTGTAACTTATGCTGCATTAGCTGTCATTACAAGGTAAAAATTTTGGGAGTCCACCACGAGATGGGTACCGCAACCACCTTACGTTCACTTTATTAAATCGGTTGAGCAGACTTTCACTTCCTAGATCTAGCGAGGTAACGTTCTCAACACCGCCAAATGGCCGCATCTTGTCCCACAGTATAGGCCGCTCTCACCGGCCTGCCGAAACTCAATCGGCACAGACCCTATTATGTACCCCCACCTTCACTTAAACAAAGAAGGGCCTGCTATTGCGCTGGTAGCTCACCCCCTTTCCCGGAGCCTTCCCCCTGTAAATGCACGTGCACCACCATTGATGCTGCCTATGGTCGCATGAAATACCGTCCGTTATCTACTGCCTGTCTCTGGGTACAGCTATCCCAGGTACCCACCACATTGGCCAAGCATTATAGGTGATTCAATAAATTTTAAGACAATCAAATTTATATGACGTTTATTTATAATAATTACCACTACTCTGTACCACTCGGTGAGCCCTGATAATCAAACTCTCAAAACAGGCTCTATAATCATTAGGCTGCAGACTGGCTAGCTCCGATTGCCAGGCGTCCATGACCGCCTCCACTGTACTGAACTGTTTACCCCTCAGCCGCTGTTTGATATCCCTGAACAGTCAGAAGTCGCGGGGAGCCAGATCAGGACTGTAGGGAGGGGCTGACTGAAGTTTGACTCTGGTGTCAGAAATGTAGGTCTGGGTAGCCTCGGCACAATGTGATGGTGCATTATCATGGTAGAGTCATGGAGGATGGTCCAGACTTCCACGTGCCTCCACCCAGGCCTGGACCATGGGCTTTAGCCCGTACTCTACATAGAGTTCGGCGGAGACCTTGACACCCAGGGGGCTTGGCACTCAGGTGTAATAGGCCACGCCTGGTGAAAGATATGGTCAGCCTTACCTTGGGTGGGGTAGGGCCTCAAAAGGCCTCAGTTGGGACAGGACCACCTTTAGGGCACCACCTCCGGCGATTGGAGCCAGCAGAAGGGATCATAAAGGTACATCCAAGTCTCGTCACCTGTGATGATGGAGTCCAGCAGGTAGTCACTGGCACCACCAAATTTCTCCAGATAGTAATGATAAATGAGGACCCATACACCACGTCTGATTAACTTAGGGCGGAGTGGAGGAGGGGGTTTGAAAAGTTGACATGATGGATGGTTAAAAAAGCAAGCTGTGAAGTCAAAAATGGTTCAATCCTGGAGTGGTTTATACTAATCAACTCGGCATCAATCATTCTCCAAGTTTTTATCTGAACCACTGCGGTCCGGGACCTCCAGTATAAAATTATTCGATAATTTTAGTTCACCTATATATCCACTCTTATGGATTCGTGACCCGGGTTTCTGCGTTCGTATTGGCACACCCTGTATATTGGCCCACGTCGTTTCATTTAAAGGCCATAGAACTGGCCAAATCGGCATACTGGGAAACTTAGATATGTATCTGAAAGTTGACCCCCTAGTTTGAACCACCGCCAAATTCCTGCGATCGAGGTGGGTGCCGGCGGTACTTGAGTATAATTTGGTGGGTGCAGTAACTGTTGCAGCTGTGGGGCTGGTGGAAGTAAACCCCTCCAGTACAGACCAATCAATCCACACGCTCATCCCTAACTCTATTTAGAAACGGCTGGGCTTGCTGTCCCACGACACGCCTACTAAACCAGCCTGCACCCTCTCCCGCTTCACCGGGGTTATCCAACCGACCCTGACGCGTGATTCATCGCGCACTTTGGACTTGCCTCGGAAAACATGGCGAGCCTTTACAAATATAAACTTTACTGCGCGGGACTTTGACATCAGGCCTGGTATTAATGAAACCGCTGTTTGGATGCATAGTCCAGCGCATGCTCGATGACCAACTGACGATACTGGACAAGGTTGCGAAGGAAATAAAAACATTGTGTAGTCCCTTTGCTTTTGACGACGTGGGCCTTGTAGTAGGGGTCCTGGTCACATCTCCTGGGTATTATTTTGAATACTGGGGTGAGTGCCTACCTGTTTGTACTGATCAACCCGCAGTAATGCTTAGTTAGGTCATGACCCGCAGTGGCCTTTCTGAATCGGTCAAAAAAAAGAACACTGCTCCCTGACACGCAACTATAGGGGCCTCTATAATTGTTATCGGGCTCTGAGCGCCAAGGCCTCAGGTGGGGTGATACACACAATACCCACACGGCCTGACGCAACCGGTGATGGTCCTTATTAGCTAACGGGTGGCCATTTTATTGTATACGTATTTAGGGTGCACAGGCAACCAGATCGCTTTCCCGCCAGAGGCCCCAAGCAGATCCAGGATCCACAAAAGAGATAAAGTGATGACAGGCCGCAGAGGATTCGGGCCCGTAGCGGTGCCTGGTGCCTCAGCCAACCCACACGACAACGACAACCTTTACTTGAGGGGAATGAAACGCGAAGAGTGGGTGGCACCGATACCGGGGCGACCGTGCTTGACGGGCTTGTAGGTGATGGAGAACTCGCCCAGGTAGTGACCGGTCATCTCAGGCTGTGAAAGAGGAAGTAGGCGGGATGTTGCAAGGCAGAATCATAGTTAGCTACGGTAATAGAGAGCATACCTGCCAATCTAGCCGGTTGGGCAGCGCAAAGGCACCGAACAGGGTACGTCCTAAACTACTCACCTTGATTTCAACCTGGTTGAAGGTCTTGCCGTTGTAGACACCGACGACGCTACCGATCATCTCGGGGACGATGATCATGTTGCGGAGGTGGGTCTTGACGACGGCGGGCTTCTCATTTGGCAGGCACTCCTTCTTGGCCTTGCGCAGCTTCTTGATCAGAGCCATGGGCTTGCGCTTGATGCCGCGGTTGAACTTTCTGCGGGCACGGCAGTGGAGCATCTCGACAAACTCCTCGCTGCTCAGGTCCAGCAGGTCCTTGAGCTCGATGCCGCGGAAGGTGTACTTGCGGAAGGTACGCTTCTGCTTAACCTCAGTAACGTCGGCCATGATTGCTGAGATGGTTTGCAGCATGCGTAAAGAGCCGGGATGTGGGATAACAGATTAAGCGTTAGTGGTCGGGAATAATGTCAGGGGGTAGATCAATCAGGTCCAGGGTTGTTGAGTGGATTCTGATGTATCGCCGTAGATTCCTAGGACCAAGCTGATCGCCTGCTGGACCGTGCAGCTGCCCCTCAATTCCCAGCACACCACCTTCCTTTCCGTCACCGGCCAAGAAATCCGGTCCTTCTACTGACATGTAGGAAGGGAAGTGGACGGATGGATAGCCTTGGCTCCGTGTCCATGCACGGTCTTGTCCGGTCCATGAACCTGAACAGCCGGCTAGACGGATGGATGGATGCGTCTGGTCCGTAGCTTCGGTATCAAGGCAGAGCAGATCGTGCGGACGACCGCCTGGTTCGAGGATTGTAGCAGCAGAGCGGCGTACCTAATGTATAAATTCGACGTGTAGTCAAAGAAAAATGGGGGAAAGAGGCGGAACTGTCAGAGGGGCTTCGCAAGGCAACATGTATTGACCTATTTCGTTGAGGGTTTGGCCTACAAAGCGTCTAGCCAAAGCAAACCTGGTAGGGGCCGAGAATGACCAAGTGGGCAAAGAGAGGCGAAGGGGGCGATGCCGGACATGGCTGGTGAATGTTATCACGTGATTATTGGGTCAAACGCCCAATTCTATAGGGCCGGCTCAACCCATGCTCTAATGGCCGCGGTGATGTAGAGGCTAGCACGGCATTGGATGCCCAACTCCGTTAGTGGTGTCGTGCCCCGATTACGGAACCCGCGGCCTACTACTTCTCATGGTAAGCCACACCTACTTGTAATGGATACGTGTATTGGATACCGGGCCGTTTACTACCAAAGGCCCGTCAGCGTTTGGTCTCGGCAGAAGGAGTCCCACTCCGCCGTGGTTCCTTCATCGAATACGCTACGGAACAACCTAAATACCGCCCCTCCCCAGGTAAGTACTCATTCCAGCGTGGACGTTACCTAGCCTGCTTTACAACATCCTGCCAAGCTGCTTAACGAGGCTCTAGCCAGGCGACCACATGTATCGCTTCGGCTTAGTCGCTCGGTATGGACTCGTCCAGCGGGACCACCACGTCCAAAGACACCCGTCCGGGTGCAGCGTACCTCCGAGCATAAGTACTTTGCCCCTGCATCCGTTGCTTGTATTACGGTATCCACCCATCCGCCCGCTACAGTATTATGCGTGCCAAGCCCTCCGACGGTCCCAGCCCCTTCGATGAATTCCTCCCGGCACCACCAAGATGGCCGCTCGAGACGTATGGGCTAGCCCTGGTCCAACTGAGCGGCCGGCTGGGGACAGATGTGGGTGGCCTCCGTAAGCTTTTGCTCGACTGACCCGCCCTATACCTGGAAGAAGGCCCAATGGTCAATGATGGGGGGACCTTACATGCCCATGGGGTATCCCCTTGCCTCTCGCCCTGCGCCCTTTACGCTGGCCAAGCGCTGCACGGCGGTTCCCTTGTCGCCAGGTCTGTATCACACGCCGCCCCACCTCAGTACTGGTCGGTGCGGATGGTGCATAGCCAGACGCACATCTCGCGACCATTGTCTCTGTACGAGACGGCGCCACCGTACGACGGACCGCCTCCGTTACACCAACCTTGCTTGGCCCTGGCGTCGGCGTCGACCTTCTGCTAGGCGGGTCAAGGTCAGGCCACACGCTCAGATATTCTCTTCCCCTCCCAAGGCGGACCTGTCCGTAGACCAGCTGCCGATAGGCCCGCAGTTGGGGGGGGGTTCTCCGTCGAACCCAGCATGGCTGGTCGGCCGCCATACCCACCAACTTTCCCATCGCTACTGTCACCCCGTCCATCCTGACACCTGGCGACCCCCTCTCCCCCTCTGCCGGTGACGACACGGTTTGTTTATAACTAGACGTCTCGCACCGACTCACCTTGTGAATTCTTCCCTTCTCTTATCCCAATGCATATGGAATACTGCTTAAATCGCCATCTCTGCCGCCCTTCGCCCTCTGGCCCCACCCGACTACCTCGAGCAACCGCCGACTCACCCTAGCCTCAGGGTGGTACTGTTTTCGATATTCATAGCCATTGCGCCCTCCCATACTAAGCCTTCCCCAACGTGCCTACACTTATCGGTTGACCAACGCGCAGCAGCGAAGCTACTAACTGCTGCCACTCAATTTAGCTGCACGTATCTCTCCCCTCCACAACAGCCGCTTATAACCTGCGCCTGCCACGAACGTAATAGCCCCGCCACTCTCGTCACACTGCCGTGTCCGCTTGCCCCTTACCACACTCCGATTTTTCTACCTGAATTGTTTTTCTAAGTGTTCATCTCTACCTCTCCTTTTCGTCGACCCTCAAGTTGACCTCCCGCCCTCGCCCAGTGCTGTCTGCACCATGGTGGGCACTTTCCGCGTCTTCACTGTCAATAGCCTGGTGCGCTTCGGCCACCGTTTCACGGGCATCCCAGTGGCCGTGTGCCTCCTCCCAGCAGACCTATGCCTAGACGGGGAGGTTTTGAGCAACATTGCCAGCGACATGGGCGCAGCTGTGACGGCCTTCGTCCAGCCCCTGTTCCGACCAGGCCAGGAGGTCGTCCTCGATGGCACCAGCGAGTACACGCGCAATGACGTGTTTGCCCTGTTTTGGTTCACCCCGCTCGTCGAGCTCTCTCTTTGTGCCCATGCTACCCTAGCTGCTGGTCACGTGATATTAAAGGAGCTCAAAAGCGTGCACCAAACGATCGAGTTTAAGACCCTTAGCGACCGCATCTCCGTGGTCCGCGATAGCTGGGGCCAAGACACCCGGATCGCCCTGCTCCTGCCCGCCGACCCGCAACCGTGCTCCTTGGCAGACTACTCAGACGTCAAAGGCGGGGCGAGTACATCCCAGCGCCACGCGCGCCGCGCCTCAACCGCTTCCACCGCCGTGGCGACAACCCCCACCCTCGACAAGAAGGTGACGGAAGCGGAAGCGGTGGCCGGATTAACTCGAAACCGAACCATCAAAGCGGCGCGAGCTGCGTTCGAAAGCCGGTGGCGCGGAACCGGCAAATCTGACCGGGGCGCCTCTGCCCTTTCGCACCACCCGAGCCACGGGGCCGACGGGCTGCGATCGATGGCACCTGAACAGCTTGAGAACCTCGAGGGGCTGACCGAGACCATCCTCGGCAGCATGCTCAACCCGCCGCTAGTCCGAGCAGTTGTCTACGGCCCCCTCCACCGCAACCTACTCATTCATATTGCCGGGGGACCGACCGAGCTTCGTCATTTCGCCCCGGTTTTCACTCCCGAGATACTCGTACTCGGTACCCAAAACAAAGTATCATCCCTCGTCGTAACCTGCAGCCCACCTGCTGGTACCAATTATGACTTCGCCGCGCGGTGTTTCTCACCCTGGACTAACGTCGAGGAGGAAGCAGTAAGTTAATTTTGAAAACGCCTGACCGCCATAAGTATATGGCCATCAAGCTCGGCCTACCCGGTTTGGCCGTATGCCAGTCAATGGCACAGGTGAAAAATAGGTCGCTCCCTACCCCTGCCCCCTCTCTCTCTCTGGCTCTCACTCTCACTTCCTCCACCCGTTACCCAGTCCGGCTGTTTTCATCACCGCTTTGGTGGTTGGAAGTGCGGTTATGAGGGTCCTCTGGTGGGCAACGTCCCAGGCCGTGTGGTGGCATGAACATCCCAACACTAGCTAGGAAGCTGCGATCCTCCGACTTGACGCAATGTTTACTAACGACCCGAAAATCCTTCTACCGTCCTCACCGTCTTCCAACCTATTCCCGTTCAGATGACCGGCGGTTCCTACTCTGCGCTGGCTGCCTACTGGTCGGCACGCTGCGGCCTTAAGGAGCTCCGCGGTCTGTTGGGCAACCACCGCAAGGGCCTGGTCAATCTCATGGTCAGTCGTAGTCGTGGCGAGTACGTCCAAATGAGCGGATCCTCGCAAACGATTATTACCGGCAAATACGATCTCTGAGCCCCTGGTACATTGTTCGGCGGTGCTAAGCCGTGACCCATGTTGCTAGCCCAGATTGCGTTGTCCACTCTCTCTCACTCTCACTCTCTCCACGTGTTCTGTAAGCTAGCCTGGCTCTAATCGGCTTTGTGCGGCATCCGCTTGCCTCTCCCCTTGTCAATTTTGCCACCATAATGTGTACTTTCATCCCTCTTTAATTGGCCACTCTGTCTACCTACCTTTGCGCACCACAGTTAATCATCATCATCATTCCATCCTCACATGTACTATTGCGATGCTATTAAAATACACTATATTTGGGCCTGATCTTTGCGAAACATTGTTCAGCACAGCACTAGGAAGGATGGAGAAGGTCACCATATTGGAGCCCACTGCTCGTCTCGCCCGGCACTGTCACTTTGCCGACGGTCTGGCTTTGAATTATCCACCGGTTTCAACTTGGGGTCCCATGACGAAGGGACCGGATCGACTGCCGATAAACGCGGCGTGGTCGCCGTCGGTGGCTCTGAAGCGAGCATGTTACCTCTGGGTGTGACGTTGTATTTGCAGAGTGGACACCTTGCCATCCGTTTTGTCAGCCACTTGTCTACACAGCCCATATGGAAGGCATGTCGACACGGAAGTTGGCGCAGAGCGTCGTCGGTCGCGAACGGGTCCTCGCAAACGGGGCACTGCGGTGGACCGGCCAACTTACGACCACGTAGGGTCTTCATGACGCCCTCGTAGGTCGCGGTCTTCTTCCTGATTTTGGATCGGCTGGACAGCAGGGAAGGTCGTTCAATCCGGACCAGACTGCCACTGTTTCTAGGCCCGGAGCCGCCTCCCGAAGAATGCGCTGGGGATAGTTCGCGGAGTACGGTAGAGTCCGCGCTGTGTACCGGGTTACCGAGACCGAGGTTAATTTGCGATAGTAAACTACCGGTCACTTCCCCGGATACAAGGGTCAGGCCGGTACTATCTCCGCCGCCGCCGCTGCAGCGGGTTGCGGGGGTTATGGTGTCGAGAGCGTAGGCGCCGGTTTCGCGCGGCGTGAAGAGGCCCATTTGGAAGGTGTCCTGGCCTACCCCACCACCACCGGCGGTGCCGAGAAGTCCCGTGGCTTTCTCCGAATTAAGGACCACCGATCGGAGGTTGAAGCTAAGGTCACGGCTGTGGCCACCCGCTAGCCGACTTCCAAACATGCCTGCGTCACCGTCTGCGTTGTTGTTATTGTCGTCGTCACCACCACTTTCTTCGTCACTGGAGGTGCCGAGAGCGTTGTAGATCACACGGAAGCGGCGGATGGCCGACTCGGTACAGAACCGCAGTCGGTGGGCCATAGCGTCGGTATAGTTTATGACAGGGATCTTAGCGAGCTGGTCGGCGGTGAGGGGTGGGGCGTAGAGTGACCGGACAGGCCCGGCTAGTAGCATCTGGATTTTGAGGTGTCGACGGTTGATACGGCCTTCCGTTCGGGTCCTAGTTTCGCGACTGCCGGCCATGTGTCGCACCCGGTAGAAAAGAAATATTGTCACTGAATGTTTTCAAACGGGACAGGAGTAGAGAGAGGCAGAAGGGGGGGGTTAGAGAGAGGCCTGGAATGTGGGGACCGCTTAGCATCATGCTATCGTCGAGTCCAGTGGACTAGCTAGGCGCCAAGTTATGTTCATATTGCCTAGGCCAGTGACGGTCAAAAGGGCGTTGAATAATTACGCCAAAGATGTCGATACGAGCGATAAATGTTCACTTACAGCCCATGAAAATAATGATAATTGGAATGGTGATACCAACGACTACGCCTATGTTGACCCCTTGGCCACCCGTACTGCTGTCGGACTGGATACCGCCGTATTGAAGACGAGTCCAAACCCGGTGGTAGTAGGCCCTGTTTGGGTCACTATTTGTGTTTACGGCTGTGGTGTTCTTAGCACCGGGGTCGCTCTGAAACGCCATTAACCGGTCAGTGAGTCCCTTCCCGCTATCGTAGTCAATCAGGAACCATGAGAAGGTTACTAGGTTCTTGGCCAGCGCAAGCATGTTGTAGCTGACTGATGGTGAGCTCGGGCAGATGATACCAGCCTTAATCCGCGGATGATTGACGGTGACGATGAGATCGGAGGCCTCGGAGTTGCTGGACGCATGGATAACCGCGACGTGGTCGACATACTCTAGGAGTTCCGGCAGGTTATTTGGGTCGTACAAGAAGAGGACGCCAGCCATGTTGGGTGGGGTTGGTGCTTTCATTATGCGGCCGTAGGTCTCCCAATTAGTCACGACCGTGTGGGTAGTCAGATTCGCGGTGATATTGAAGCTGGTGGGGTTCAAGTAAACTTGGTCGTCTTGGATACTCACCACGCCTGACTCACTGGCAAAGCTGGCTGGTAATACGGCCAATATGCATAGAGACAAAAAGAGACAGAAGAACCACCACCTGGTAACAGTGTCGAACAGAGACATAGCGGATGCAAATAGTACGGAAATGTGGGCAGGATGTCTGGGTGTATGGGAGGTATGCAGGGGTGGCAGTGCAACGCACGAAAGGATAAATAAAATAAAAGGAAGAGGATCCCTGTATAACAGAAGCGTGAAGAGTCAGAAACGGCGGGAGTAGCGCTCGTCGGGAGTCGTATTTACAGGAAAGGTAAAGTAGTAGGTCCACGCGGCACGATTAATAAACGAATGGTCGCTAGACCAGCAGCGATGATACAATGAGGAGCTGCGTGTAAATTTATAAAGTTAGTCAATAACTTTCAAGGGCGTTAACAAGTCGAGGGGGAAGTGGCAATGCCGACAAGAGCGAAAGAAGGCGGGAGTTGAAAACGTTTAAAAGAAGGCGCATGTGCCCAATAATATATATATGCCCTGGAGTCAGGACTGAAGCAATATATTTCCAGCTGAGCAGGACTTCCACCTCCCCTTCCTGATAAAAATACCCGCCGACGCATACCTAACGGGGCTGGCGCTTGGCTACCTTCGCCAAAGCTCATCTACGAGCCCGCCCTCTTCCTTCGTTTTAATCAATCCCAAGTCAATCATGGAAATCCCTAGGTATCGGGTATATTGATTTCTGAGCTGAAGTAGCAGTTAATCCACACTCCATTCCCTTGCTCCCGCTGCCACTCAGTCTAGCGCGAACACTGGACGTCAAGCTTAGTACTGCTACCGTCGCTCGCATCCGCCAATCTGTCGACTATAATTCCCTTAGGTTGTGCCAGGGAGCCAATCATGGTAGACTGCACTCACCTCTGTAAGGCAATGTTCAGAGGGGGGGGGGCTGGTCATGCCAGCTGGGCGTAGGAGGGGAGTTGCGTATGAATCTACTCGCGGCGAATCCTATATCCACCGTCCTCCACGACACTCTTCCTGATTACCTCATCTCACCCTTCTCTGTTCTGATGGGGTGTAGTCTTCAGTACGCAGTCAGGGTCGTCTGGTGCGGTATAGTTTGATCTGCGCAATAGAGGTTTCAGTAGAGTCGGTGGGGCGCAGAGGATTTGTGGGCTTTGGTGGTAGGTTACGTCGGCGGTTAGCAGGCCGTAGCTACATATGCACTTCCTCCGCTAATGACGGCCTAGAGTTGCCTCTAAACCTCTGTCATTCACTAAGTTAAGGCCGCGACAGGCCAAGCACATCCCGCCTACAAATTACGTGAAAGGCAGTGCATCGTGATGGCTCACGTTGAGTTGATCAACATGAGCCATGGCGCACTTTCTCGTCACGCCTCATGCGCCAGATAGGGTCAAAAAGACATGTCTATATACTGTCAACGGAGTTCACATGCCATTGGTGGTATCTATAAGTTTACTGTGTAATCTTCCACTCCAGCGTGAGTCTAATGGCATAATTGCCACCCGTCGATTAGCCAAACCTACCAGGTACAGTGTGGTATTTACCCAGCTATCCTCCCATCAATTGAGACTCGGCGCCTAGCTACCACCGGCATGATTCTCGGTGACAAACAGAGGATATATAGGAGCGGTTTAGAGCCAAAAGATGTCAATAGAAATACAGTTGTTCGAATAGGGTCACAATGGCGAAAGGGCGGGCATTACCGAAAAGTCGGCGCTGTTACGGCCTGCGATGCGCTGCTACTTTGGCCTCGTTTAAAGGCTGATACGGTGCTCCGCTTAATCGCAGAAAAGAGCGATGGCAGTGTCGACCCCGACTGGGAATCACACCCAGACTCCAAGGTTGGTAGCTCCAAGACCGGGGCGTCACGGCTAGGCGTGACGTTGTATTTGCACAGCGGACACCGGGCCATCCGCAGGATAAGCCACCTATCGACGCAGCTCATGTGGAAGGCGTGCTGACACGGGAGCTGACGCAAAATGTCGTCGGTCCAAAACGGGTCCTCGCACACGGAGCATTTCGGCAGGTCAGTGGAGCAATACGCTGGGAGGTCCCGCATGATTCTCGTTCGGGTAACTCGCTTCCATCGGATCTTTGACCGTCTGTGTGAGAACGAGGCCCTATCGGTCGACGGCAGGCCACAGGATCCGACGGTACCGCTGCCACCGACAGTCAAGTGAAGGCGGGGTGGCTCGCGAAGGGAAACGAAACGGTCGGTCAGCAAATAGTTCTCCACCCATATGCTAATGGTGGACTTATCCTGTGAGAATATACCGCTGACTATCTGGCCGTGGAGTAGCGTTGAGGCAGAGCTGGTCCTGTTGCCGCCGCTGCCCTGCGAATCCATCGTGTCAACGCTGCATATTGACTTTTCTCTCTGTTCAGGGATACAGCCGGTGAGCGTGCTTAGATCTTCCTCCTCGGCGAATCTCGTCATTTTCTCCGTGTGGAGGATGGCTGACTGATGGGTGTCATGGAGGCCAGAATTGGCTCCTGTTGACTGCTCTGTTGCGTCTTCGCCGTCGCCCTCTTCGTCGCTGGATGTGGCCAGGGCATCGTAGTTTTCGCGGAACCGGCGGATGGCTGGATCTGTACAGAATCGGAACTGAGGAGCGCCGTCTTCGGTGTAAATAACGAGCGGTATCTTGGCGAGTTGGTTATCACTAAGCGGCGGAGCGCGATGTGACTTTACAGGCTTGACCAATAGCCTTTGGGCCATATAAAGGCGGCGTTCAGTCCTTGATCGAGCCTGGGCCTCGTTGAGGAGCCGTCGGCTACGGCGCCGATGCAGAACCCAGCACGTTAGTATCACTGGTGGCGTTAAAAGAGAGGCCGTTGGGTACAGTTCAAGGTACGGTAGTTTGCCCCAGTTAGTCAATTAATTTCCACCATACCAGGCGTCGTAGATAGTGGGCATAATCTAACCAATAACGGCGTTAGCAATTCAAAATCGATGAATACGCCGGCGGACGGAGCAATCTAAAGGTACTTACCAGAAAAGACGAGGGTCACGGTCGGCACAACAATTCCGATTAGTTCACTCTGCCCAAGCCCTTGACTGTTCGTTTCAGAGATTTCCCTGGTTCGGTTATACTGAAGGCGAGTCCATAACCGCTGGTAATTGGCTCCCGTTGGGTCGTCAACTCCGATGCTACTCGCCATGGTTTTGACACCAGGGTCGCTTTGGTACAGTGCCAGCTGGTCCCTGAGGGCCCTGCAACTCTCGTAGCCTAGTAGGAACCAGGATAGAGAGATCGGGGCCCTCGCCCATACGAGATTGTCGTAATCGGCCGCAGCTGAGCTGGGGCAAATTATCCCGGCCGTGATTTTCGGGTGGTCAATCGAAGAGAGGAGACTGGCGATATCATTACGGGTAGAGACGGAGATAACAACGATATGGTCGAGGTGAGGGAGGAGGGATGGCCAGCTGGACTTGTCGTACTGGAAAAGCACACCCGCCATGTCGGCTGCGACATTAGGCAATAACGTACGGGAAGTAGTGTCCCAGGCGGTCACGACCGTTGAGGTCGTTAGGTTGGCAATGACATTGAACGTGGTCGGGTCAATGTGCACGAGGTCGTCTTGAATAGTGACGGTGCCAGAAGTGTAACCAACCGAGTCCTTAGCGAGAACCAGGGAGCACACGAGGAAGCAGAAGAGCCGTCGGCTCGCAGCGGCACCATTGGGAACCCTCATAATTAGACGAGAAAATAGGGATCGAATGGCAGTGGAGGTGGTACAGGGGTTGTATACAACACGGGTAGCAAATGATGAGGGGGGGTGGGTGGACCTGGCATGCAGAGTAAAGCTTCGGTCGTAGCATCTACAGATGGCAGTATCCGGCCATCATATGTATAGCAAAGCGGGCAGCGTGCTAACGCGGATAAGTTAATGGAAATTACGACGGTCAAACTCCACAAGGAATACGTACGAATGGAGCTAGTCAAGAACTTTGTGGTATGGGGACAAGTGACGCTAAGTAGAACATATGAAGTTACATAAGGGAAATGTATAAGCACTGTTACTGAGGGCATAGGGAAACTGCAGGCGTAATCTAAGCCTTTGCAATGACAGGGGTTATCGGCTATATATATATATAGTTATAACAGCGCGACCAAATTTTAGCATCGCTGGCTTAGGGTTCCTCATTCACTAGGCGGGGCCATCCCTGGCTGATCCTGGTCAAGCTTGTCATTCGGTAATTGCATAGACACCTACCCGCTAAGTGGATACCAGGGGCCATCACCTCCGCCGCCGCTGGCATCACATTTGCTCCCCCGAAATCTTGCGAGCTGGGCGTACATCAGCCAAGTCGTTCCACCTAAGGGAGTGGCAGCACTTGAGCGACGTTAAATTTACTCCCCATTTATCCCCCCTGCCTACCTTGCGGCTCTTGATGTGCACACCAGATCATCAGTCAATCCTTAGGAATTGGGCGATAAGGGCTCTTGGACTGGCGTGATGGGAATGGCTCGGAAGAGGGGCTTACGAGGTGGGGTACCGGTCAATGAAATGAGACGTGAGTGGATCAATGCAAGGTGAACATTCAAAATTATAAAAGCAGATGGTAAGTTTGCAATTAATTGGTCATTATTTGCGCCGGAGTATTCCCCTTAAATTCTGACCCTAGATGTTTGATCGTTAGGTGTTGTGGCGGGGACTTTATATTTATCACCCCCCATCAGGGGAAGATTACAATGAGGAGTGCGGCCCCAAGGAGGGTCGATTGGCGAGAAGTTCAATGTGGATAGTATATTTATTGCACACGTAACAAATACGCACTTTAGGGGGAATACACCTGGCTTAAATAGACGCGTTTGTGGCTAATGAGAACACGTTTGGGGTGCTTTCGCCTGGTCTAAGCTCCTCCTGCATTGTAGGGAAAGCCCGGGCTCTCGCCGAGTTCTGCCCCGAAATCGGCAAGTCGCTGTCTTCCTGATCATGGAAGTTCGGTCGAGGTAGTTTCATCAGGAAGGCTGTGTGTGATGGAAGGCTATGGTCTTGGGCCGGAAAGCCTACCCGGGGAGGGGGGAGCTCCTCAACTACAGTATCTGCCCCTGCTAGATTTCGTCCATGAAGTCCAGTAGTGTGGCCTCCGGCCTCTTTTGCTGCGTCTTTTATGAATGCTCTGTGAGCAGCCACGCTGGTCTGATAATTCAGCCGTCGGTACGAGATGACGGAGCTACCCAGTTCATCGAGCCTAATAGGGCCATGGTTTCGCTGAGTTTATTAAGTGGCGGTTCGGTTTCTTTGCGCCTACTGGGCGGGGACATTCACCCCATCTCCCTTTGCGTAGTACACTCTCCGCCCTGTACCCAAACAATTTTTACAGCCAGCCTCGGTGTCAAGAACGAGTCAGGTCAGCGCTCTCCGAGCTAGACACATTCCAAATGGCCGAGTTTCTAATCAATTGATCATTAGCTACTATCTCCTTGGGCTTACTAGTGTCCTCATAATAGCCCTACTTGGTTCGATCCTGCATCCAATAGGAAGAGAATTAAAAGTTTGGGCCTTGTAAAAAATATATACATATACGTGGGTGGATATCGTCCACCAATAGCAGCTTGGAGACGGAAGGGTAAACGCTGTCATGTAGCCAAGAGGGCCTAAGCTTATACAATCGTCCTTTGGACTGGCTTCTCTTTAAGCCGATCTCCCGTACACCACTTGCAAATTAGTATAGTCTACTTACTTATTTTTCAACTTCTGTAACCTGTCCACTCCTGCCCATGGTTCCGAGGCTGCAGGCCGTGCCGGCCTTTAGATTCTCTCGAATCATACAACGCCGCATGCGACTCCACTGCTGCGCTCCTCTGCTTAACGGTCGCGCCAGCTCGGGAATCTGTCTGTGGGCCGTCCCCGCTTGCCATGGCCGCACCTATGCCGTGTTACAGGTCACCGCCTCAGCTTTGGACGCTGTACTACTCCCGGCCTCAGATGCGACGGGCGCCCCAAATTCCGCCAAGGTATCCCCAGGCCCCGCTGACGCAGTGCCTGTCCTAGCCGCCGAGCCGGTGCCGACCCCGCCGCCAGTCCAACTGCGACCTTACCAGGAGGACTGCATCAAAACTTGCTTGGAACAGCTCCAACAGGGTGTACGGCGTCAGGCTGTATCCTTGCCTGTGGGCAGCGGCAAGACAGTGGTCTTCTCCAACCTCATCACCCGGATCCCTCAGCCGTTCCCGGGGGCCACACGGACCCTGGTACTCGCGCACCGCGAAGAGCTCCTGCACCAAGCATGTCGCCAGATCGTGCGCCACGCTCCACAACTTCGCGTCGAGATGGAGCGCGGGATCCACCGGGCCTCAGCCCGGGCCGACGTGATTGTGGCTAGTGTGGCCACACTGGGCCGGGTAGGCAATGAGGCGCGGCTGGCACGGTTCGATCCTCGCTCATTTAAATGTGTTATCATCGATGAGGCCCACCACGCGGCCGCCGTGGGCTACAACCGCGTACTGGCTCACTTCGGCCTGGCGGTCCCGGTGGCTAAAGAAAAATGCGTCGCTGCTGATAAAGAGGCCGCAGACTCACACGTCGATCCGTCAGACTCGCCTCCAGAGGCAACGGCGGAACCCACTAAGGTGGGAGACAGCCACATTTTTCTATGGGGATGCTCGGCCACTCTGAATCGTCACGATGGCCTCAGCCTGCGTGGGGTTTTCGACCGCATCACCTACCACCGGGACTTCCTGGAGATGATCGCAGAAAAGTGGCTGTGTGGCCTAAAAGCAGTTGTGGTTGAGACGCGCACCGACATTTCCAAGGTGGGCTCGCAGGGGGGTGATTTCTCAACGGGCCAACTGGCGGCCAAGGTCAACACTGCCGAACGGAACGACATGGTAATTCGGGTGTGGAAGTCACTGGTACTCGACCCTGCCCTGTTGCCACCATGCACGCCGCCACCTTCGACCTCGCCCCAGCTGGGAGACACTCCCGTCAGAGACGGTGTAGTATCCCCAGATAGTGCGGAACTGACCGACCTCGACCCCACCCCATCCGCTAAGCAAACTAATTCACCCGATTGTCCCTCCGTAGCGCCACCACCAGTGTCCGCCTACCGCCGCCGGGCGACCCTTGTCTTCGCTGTGGATATTGAGCATGTGCGGGCGCTCTGGGCGGCCTTCCGCGCGCACGGCATCCCTTGCGAGATGGTGACGGGGCGCACGCCAAATGACGAACGGAGCGACATTCTGGCGCGCTTCTACCGGGGTGAGTACCCGGTACTCATCAACTGCGCGATCCTCACCGAAGGTACGGACATCCCTCACATTGATTGTATCCTAATGGCCCGACCCACTCAGAGTTCTGGCTTGTACCAGCAGATGGTGGGCCGTGGGCTGCGGCGATCCCCCGGAAAGACTGACTGCCTGGTCCTCGACTTTGTCGATATAACCCGCAGACGCGCCAACGTGCTGACGCTCCCTGACCTGACAGGCCTGAAGTTTGACTATGTCGACGGCCGAAAGGCGGTAACGGGTAAACTAGGGGACGACGAGACCGCCGGTGACATCGCTAACGCGCTATACGCCAATCCCGACCTAGCTGAGGCTCGTGCCCTGGCCGCTCGCGACACGCAGGATCTCCCGGAGTTCCGAGTCCGGAACCAGCGCAACCCGTTCCGACTGCTTACCAACCAGGACGATCCTGGCGACCTCGCAGACATATCGCAGTTCCCCTGGGTCCGTGTTACGGATGACCTTTACGTCTACAGCTCGGGTCGGGATATTTACCACATGGTCGAGCGGCGCCTGCCTGACACCATCGAGAACGCTGCCGGTAATCGATTGCGGCGTGCAAGGGGCTCTAAGGCGGCCCAATCCCCACCTCCGCCACTAACTGCTGTCGACTCCACGCGCACCGGCGACACTGACGCTAGAGCTAAGGAGGAGGCGTGGGTAGCATACTACCGCCGCGAGTTTGAGCCGACGAATGGCCCCTTTCGCCGCAAATACCTCTTCCCACCGTCCTTCATCACCTCGGGATCGACGACGTTCGCCAATGCCATCCACCTCAGTGACGTCTGGCTCCGGAAAAACTCGTCTTGTGCTCCGAAGTCCACGACCAAGCACCCTAGAGCGCCGTGGCAGCCCAACCGTTACAACCTATGGTCTAGTCTCGCATGGCGTAAACAGGCCGCGAGTCCCGCCCAGGTTGCTTTGCTAGCGTCTAAAGGCGTGACTTGGGAGCACGATGCTGGGTTGGGGTCGTTGGAGGTGGAAGACAGCGCAGGTACCCAACCGCGCCGGGGTAACAAACGACGGGCGGCCAAGGAGCCCACGACGAAGTGCACAATTACGAAGGGCATGGCTAGCGATGTGCTCATCCGTCTCAAGTTTGGAGGGGGTAAGGCCTGGAAGGATGGCGTGGGGAAGGCCGAAATTAAAGCCGACCGGGCACAGGCCAAGATGAGGAAGGCCAAGGAGACAAGTCAGGCCCAAGCGGCGAAGGCGCGGGCCTTTTTCGACCAGGGCACCATGTTGCACCTGTAAGATGCAATATAGGCGCATCAACAGTGGCATGGATTTTACCAAATCCTGCTGCGAGGGTAATAGTCCTGTGAACAGCTGACCTTTTTAGTGGGATATTTGTATCGTAACCTCTGTACCATTAAATATAATCCGCCACCCACCACTTGACAGTCCCAACGTATAGTAGCTGTACTAATGGCATTTGGTCGTGTTCCTCATCGACCGGGTAGCCTTACCAGGCATCCCTAGTTAACATGTCGGCCAATTCATCGGCCCTGATTATAGTGGATAAAGATGCCATCGTAGCGGGCCAGTCGGCAACAATGCTGCACACTATAGGTATCGTGTTTCCATCTTCCTGGGGTGTTGTAGGAACCTGTTGGCTTTATTACGCTACTTATATTTCTTACAGGTGCCGTAACGGTAGGTTAATTCGAAACCTATATAGCAGATGCCTGCTTTAAGTTGATACCTGCTCCATATGCGCTACTCGCACCTCGCGATTCAGGAGGGACTGGGCCAAGGCAGGCCCTCTACCAAACGCCATCCCTACGTCGAACTCAATCCTGCCGAAATGATGCCTGGGATATAGCACAAGGATGCGCCGGAAGTAATGTGGTCCAGATTTAATCAAGCGGAGTCGAAGGGCTGGGCGGCCGAAGTAAGAATGGGTAGAGTATTGATTGCATTCATGATAAATTCAAGCAGTGGTCGGATCGTTCATCGTCCATGTGTATATATATAAATATGTCAACATCGTGCCTATGGCTAATCAAACACTACCCAGCATGCGGCGCACACTGTGGGACCAGGTAGTGGCTTGCGCGAGGCACGCCTGTACTGCAGTGGACGACAAGTACTGGTCATCCTCGGTGTCCGAAAGTTCGAGCTGTCGGGCCTGGTGGGGGAGCGGGGGATAATTGAGGGGTGGGGCTGCGGTTAGTATCCTGGATTGGCCGGACAATACCCAGCGTTACGTGACCAAAAGGAAACCAGTTCATGTCTGTTAGATTATACCATGGCTTACCTTGCGTACCAGCTCCGCTTCCACATGATGCCAGGCGGGTTCTAAGTCCGATAGAGATGGTGATGCAGCCACACGGCTAACTGTATCGAGGCAGGTGCGGAAAAAAGTCAGGTCCACTAGGAGCTGACCGAACATGGCGGGCAGGGCCTCGTCGGATGCCTTATCATTTCCATCGGCCGTGATCCAGGGTTCGCCATTCGGCGACGGGATATTCAGGTATTCGGCCACCTGGGTGGGGTCGACTGCACCCTCGCCGGTGAGGGTAGGCTTGTCGATATGTTCCAACCAGACCGACCCGGTGGCAGCGTACGTCCAAACTAGAACCAACGCGGCCAGGTCGCGATGCCACTCCCGGGCTAGGGTCGCTGGGACCGCTAACGCCCCGCGGAGGGCAGCCAGTACCCCGAACCAGTCGTGTAGAATCTCCGCTACGAACGGCGAGACGGTCTTGCGGAGGAGAAGTGGCGGAATGGCCTCGCCAGTCTCGTCGGCTGGGAAGCCCGGGACCAGGGTATCGGTGACCGGATCGACGGTCGCGGTGGTCGAATACGCCGACCGGACCGCCGCATGCCAGCGTCGCAAGAGCCGCGCCAGGTGGTGGCGAACGTAACGTTGGTAGCAGCCTGAAAGAAGCTTTATGATGTTCGCCCCAAGAGTTTCCCGGCGGATGTGCAAGCTAGTAGCGTTTTCTACTGAAAGGGCTAACCGGCGGTCGCTACAGGCTGCCACAAACTTCCGGTCGAGGCGCAGAATATTCAGGAGCACGTCGGCCCAACGCAGGGAAGCCAGGGCCTGGGCCGGCACGTCCTCGCTCTGGCCGGCACTTTCCTGGGCAAGGACCGAGTCGGATCCATTCGATTTCGAGGAGAGTTGGCCCGCAACTTCGGCGATCAGTTCTTCTATGCCGGACAGATAAGCATCGGTAAGTGTGTGCGTGAACTCCACGGGGTACGCGGAACCGTCGGCGGGCAGCAGGCCCTGGAGTTGCTTTCCATCTTTACGGCGCTGCCGGTACCAGCGCATGGTGGTACTAAGGTAGGCGCTGAACTCGCGGTTCCATTGGGCTACATCAGTAGGGTGGAGGGTCAAGGGCCGGCAAGCGGTGGTGTGAATGTCAGCACGGAGCTGCGCCACCGGGCCCGCGGCTGGCTTGGCTGGCCGGCTTTGGGGAAGACGTGAGGAAAGGGCGGCGTGCGGTGAGGCGATCCTGATACCTGTTGTGTTGTCACTCCAGGCAGCGTCCAGAGGTGCCACATCTATATCGGAAGCAGTAGTGTCCAGTAGGCGCTGAGCCCTAGCATAGAGTAAATGCCGGAATCGACTGCCGAGCCGGGACATGACGGACTGGTCGACCACGGACTGAAAGAGTAAGGCATGGAGCACGGTGACCAAGGTAGGTAGGTCTCGAGGTGGTCTGGTAGGCGGCGCGGTCGAGGTCGAGCCGTACGACCGCACAAAATCGCCCAGCCAGGCTACTGGCAGGTTTCGCAGGGCCGCAGGCTGGGGTGTGAGGGCATTGGTCTGTAACAGATCACACGTCGGACTGAAATGGAGCTCGTCCAGTTCGCGCCCGGTCGATTCCGTCCCCTCTGAAGCGGCAGGATCGTCGAGGAGGCGTTTCACGGCGGGCACGAGGACCTCGCGTAGCATCTTAGCGAGCCAGTGACGAACCGGATCGTCAAAACGGGCAGCGGCGGTAGAGTCGGTGGAGGACATCGCGGTTGGCTGCCACGGGGGCGCGAAGTACAGCAGGGCCGCTGGTAAGTGATTGTAGACCGCAGTCTGGCTAGCCAGGAGTGGCAAGGTGGTCGTGTGAGTAAGAGAAGACCGGGATCTGTGGCTGGTACGTAGGCCTCTGAGGGGTGGTGCCCCACGATTAAGGGTACTGACGCCGCCAGCTGTCAAGTTGGTACCCCCAGTGGACACCGCTGATGTGCCAGTTGCCGTCCGGGACACCGCACGGGATGGTCCCATGGCGGCGGCCGCAAGGCCCCACTGTATGTAGGTGAAAAGGTTAGGGAAGGTCTCGGGAGCGCGCGGAGGAGCGGCGAAAAGCAGGGCGAAGTAAACCCAGGCCGGCCGAGCTTCAGGCATGGCTGTGGAGAAGTAGTCGGCCCGGTGGGAAGGCTCAGGAGAGACTCCAACGGGATAGGGCGATTTGGAGTCACCCAGGAGACGCATGGACCCGCGGCGAGCACCCAGCGGCGGCCGATCAGGTCCAGTACAGAGCTCGCTACCACTGCTGCCGGCCCCACCCGCGCGGGCCAACTCGTGCAGGACCTCTTCGACAGCGCAGCGTGAAGCGGTAGCTAAAACCCCGGCCGGGGACCCTACAGCTTGGTCGGCTGACGGTGGCGGGGTACGTACTGCTACCGGCGAGTTTGTGGACCGTAGGGTATTGCGTCGGCTCAGACGGGCCCGGTGGGAGGCGAGTGGCGTTCCGTCGCTGCCGTAGCGGTGCAAGTCGAACCGAAGAGACCAGTGACTCAGCACGGCGGCATCCGGCGCGAAAAGGAGGGTGGCGTCCCGTATGACATCGACGGCGAATCCGATCAGCTGGTTGACGGCTGCGTTATAGCCCTCGGCTGCCCCGGTGACCCGACCGCACAGGGTGGCCAGGGCACGTTCGCGGCCGGCGAGAAATTTAGCCAAGAGATCAGTCGTTGACGCCTGGTAGAAAAGACCCCAGGCGCCGAGGGCGTGGAGGGCGACGATAGGTAGCGCCCATGTCTCAGACGGTGCTTTATTCGGGAGTGCGGGGCCGGTGATCTCGGGGTTATAGGGATCCAAGTCCAGGGCGCTCAAGACCTCGTCGCAGCGCTCAGTAATTTTGTCATGGAAGCGGCTGATAAGGGACCACTGCTTGTGTGCTACAGGAAACAGTGCAAGGGTCGGAGTGGCGTGGCCTGGCTGATTCTCGGCTCCCCGCGACGGCTGTTGGTCCCGTTGGGTCCGCTCGAGATTAGCATACACTTCGGCGGCGTACAGGTACAAGACCGCGGCAGGTAGGAGGTGCTGGCGGTCGAGAGCCTGCCAGATGAGTTCCGGAATGTCGATGAGGACCTTGACCTGCGCGGCGAGTGCATAATACCCCGCGGCGTCCGGCTCGTCGGCGGGCTGGCGCAGGTTCGCTGTCACGATGCGTGACGGCCGGGCCGGACCCGTGGGGACAGCGGGCCGGGCGGTCTCGCGAATATGGTCGCAGGCCGTGGCAATGTAGTTGGCCTGTTTATTGAGGTGGACGATGGAATCCGCCGCGGCGATGACCTCCCGGTACTCCGACCCGACCAGCTGCTGAAGCTGCTGCCCTTTGGCCTGGGCCTGTGTTTGCAAATTGCGATGGTACCGCCGGAGTTCCGGAATGGAGAACTGTTCGAGCCAGCCCTGGACCTGCCCTGTGAGGTCGTCAGCGTTAGGGTGGAATTGCGGCAGGGCGACCGTAGGACCCGGCAGTTTGCGTGCGGCCTTGGACATTGTGAGAATAGTGGAAACGGGGAAACGCTAGACTATTGGAATTGTGATGAGGGCAGAATTCTGGGACAGGGAGGGTACAGCAGGCAGGGTCCATCTGTGCATGCTGAGGCAAAGAGTCAGACACGACCAGTGGTCACTGGACAACCGAAGGTGGGAGTGAAGGAGAGGGTAGCGTTCGAAGAACGGGGCGACGGCTAGCCTGGGTCCTGGGGGATATACGCATCCAGTCTGGTTACCTATCGCCTAACGCCCTGGACCAGCCCACGGATACTATTTTTATATTTACTGCAAACGTGGAAAGTAAAGGGAATACAATTGGCCAGATGACTGTTTCGATATTTCACTTTTTTACATGTCCTTTCTAACCAACCGGATACTTGGCACTTTTATCCACTGGCAATTACGTACCTTATGGTATTAACATGGGTGCCCTAGGTTACATATACGTGGCGATAGAGGATGTGGTAAAGACGTTTTCTCAACGAGTACTGGCGCGCCATGCATTACGCGCAGCTACCCAATTGATCAGAAACCGAGATATAATATTACCCTCGCGTCACTAAGCAATATAGTGCCTTTTATATGCTAGCTGGGTACTGACTAAGCAATACCTCTGGATCTTATCTTTGATGTGGGATATTACCCATCGCTACACCTCATAACCTTTTGTTTACAAGAATCTAGTTATTTATTTAAAATACCCCTGACCCGATTAGGGTTCATCTACCTCAATCGACTAAAGATGGCGAATAATGACCCCTGATGTAACTACTGGGCAACTGTATACCCCCATTTCAGACCGTCTGTGCGGCTGCTTCGCGTCCTAGTAGGATGGTAATAATCTCACGCCCCTCTTCTTTGCCCCGCGAATTGTGGACCCCGGGCCCTTCTGGTTATCCAACTGGCTGCGACGTATAAAGTTTGCATTTCGTATCGTAAGCACTCACAATCGGCCCCCTCTCAATCGGCGGGGAGGGGCGATTCTCGCCATCAGAAGGTGTAAAGAACAAGCCGCCACATTCATCCTTCCCGCCTCTTAGGACCACTTCTTTCCATGTGCCCTCATCGCATAGTCTGCTTGGCCGCGATGTGTCGGTTTCGCTTCCTTTGGCACATCTATTTGCGTGCATTCGACAGGTCAGACCATCAGTGTCCGTCGGTCTGCATCCCTTACCTATCCCCCTCCCTCAGGCCTCCTCCTGACCTGTAAGGCATTGTCATAAATCAATTGGACAAAAGTAGAAGTGGTGAGAATTGGAGAGCTGGAGGGTGGGAAACGGCAATATTGATAATGGGACATGCATAATGTGAATGCGTAAGAAATACCAGTTCACACTATTCAGAAACTACGGGTAGGGTAACACGAATCCCTTTATCGAAAGGAATACCCTATCATCGAATTCCGCATTCCTCTATAGCTGATTTTCACTACCGACCAGCCCTCCCTCTCCTCCGCTAATAAACCACCCATGTTGAACCGGCCCTGTCTAGTTTTTTATAATCTTTACTCGCTTATAAGGGGACATTACAAATCTTTTCCGAGTCTACCTTGCCGAAATAATCACTACTTGAGATTACTCAGCTGAAAGGTTAAAGCCGCGTGAATGTTAGTACTGTGTACTCATTCTAGGTATTGAACGTCACCCTCTTGGAATAAAATATTTATGCAGTGGGAGAACAGTACCTTTATGATATATCTATATATCCTAACTGGGATGGCATAATTTTCCCCCAAAAAAACTTGGCACATGGACAACCCATAATGTTAAGCTGATAAAAAAAACTCCCTTCACAGAGTCGCATTTACAATCTTGACCTCGTGCACAGCACTCTCACGCCCCACTGTGACCAGAAAGTCGGGGGCTAATGAATGGCGTATAGTGTTTTTCGGTAATTTAGGGGAACATTTTTTGAAGCCGTTTCCTTGCCAATCGGATAACTTTGGGGAATCAAATCCTTGCGCATCTCACCTGGTTCCATCGGTCGCGGCTTATTAGTGTAGATGCACGTTGTCTTCAACCCAGTCCGTAAAAAACCGTTTATCAATTTGGTCGCAGTCGTAAGGCAGTAGGGTGATCAGTCCCAGGTGTCTGATTTTTATCACCATTGCTTCTTTAGGTCGGAAGACAGGCCATGTTGTGACGATGGTAAGGGTATAAAAATATATATCGTCCTTGCCAAGTCCTTCGAGATGACCTACCACCCTCCTCCCAAGTTCACTTGCCTGCCTCATACACGCTAGTATCGCTGTGGGTGCGCCCTCGTACCCTGCTCCTTACCAACTAACCACACTCAAGCAAGCTGTAAGTACGAACTGCGCTGTGGAACGTACCTTAAATTCGTGTGCACCATCTTACGGTGGTAGTCGCTCCCGCATAGCCTAGCTCGCTTTATTCATGCATATTTTCTTCAATTACCTTCCACCCATCACTGCTGCCCTATTCGTCGCAGCACCATGTGCAAAGTTATCTGGATTGGACACGACTGTGGCTTTGTAGAGGTGTCTAAAAAATACCAGTACTGTGGTAACGCCCGGAACGATGCTACCGGAAAGGCCAAAAGCGCATGTGCCAGGCCACAAGGCGAGGCCCTAGTTTACAGCGGGAAATTCTGTCGGAGACCAGATTGTTTTATCTGCGGGTACTAGGTCGGACACCTTCCTCTATACGTCGTGGCCTTCCTCCTTCACCGGTATCTCCGCCTGGCCGCTTCCATTTGTAATGCGGCAGGCCGCAGTCTGTCCCTGTCAAATATCGACTGTACGCCAGCACCACTGTCTACACTAGTATGATTATTAGAATTTCGCTACTAAGAGGACAGTAATCACCACCATGCATTAGAGTGAGGGTAGTCACCGTTAGAGCAATGGTCATCGGCGAGGCAGGTGATACCGTCTCGTTATAGTCCATACCGATGCGCCAGCGATGGTAATTGTGCCCGACTCCCAGCCTTTTTTGGGAGGCACTGCCAATTGCTGTCACACTGATAGAACACCCCATTGTATGTTGATGTACCTTTGTCGCCTCTGGATGCTAATAAAGCTGCTCTTGTGACCATCGGTATTTAGTCAGTAATAACCCAACGGCTAGGATTAAACTAGCTGGGGCATAAGCCGCGACGCTGACCGACGCTTTTGCGGGTATAGCATGGCCGCCCCTACCCGCCAGCGGTCTCCTCAGAAACTGCACAGTCGCTACGCTTACCCTCACTGATAGAACAGCATGGCATTTTCTACAGTTTATTCCTTGACTGCCACCGGTAACCCTTCTTTACCACCCCTAAACCATTTGTGCAGCTCATGTCCGCATCGTAAGGGCGCCCGCACCTCAATGTGGGAGGTACTGTCCAGGTCGCTTTGCCTTTGTACATGTGACTTGCGCCGTTGGACAACCAGGGCTATATCATCGAATACGGCTTACTACTTGATTAAATCAAGCCTGTCGGAGCTAAGGAAGCTTAGGATTTGGGGTCAACATGGTCAGCGCCCCCCCCCACGCATACTCACTCTCTAGAATCCTGGATACCCCTTCATTCCTAATATCAGTTAAGAGATATGTGCCGACTGATTTTTTTCGGTACCTGTGCGATGTACAGGTTGACTGATATATCCGGGTACCGCAAGGACGCCCTACGCGATGCCAGTGGCATCGTTACAGATCGCTGCGAGGATTTGGATGATAACTTGCTGGTCGCCCTGATGTTCACATGTGATGGTCCGCGCTGCGCCGTCTGCCAAGGCCCATGGTCGAACCTTGCTCAACATCAACACCACTTTGACTAGAACTCGGAGCATAATATATATATATTGTGAAGTGCTGCAGCTGCACCCTATTGTGCTAACCGGCTGCTGCGGAGTCGAAAAAAATGCTCATCTGTGGCCCCTTTGTTTGTTGCGTGTCTAATGACAGGCGTGGTTTGGTATACCGATATGTGTATGCAACCGATGCCCGGCAGCATTTATAATCCAACTTAGAGCTTAAGGCGCAATGAGTAAAACACTGATTCAATAACCAACTTCGTCACGCACAACCCGCAGCACTCCTGCTTTGCACCCGGGGGCGGGTGCTGGCAGTACACCAGATTCCGCGGCAGGTGAAACTCGCTCGCCTCCGTAACGCGTGACGCCCTGAAACCTCATATCCAAGGGAGGGTCACCCGAAACCATCGGCCGGCTCATACCATGGTTTTTATGAAGGAAGAAGCCGGAGGGACTCTAGTAGGGGATCATTGAAACCGGGTCTATTTCTTCAGACTGAGGGAGGTATGGCACTTCCCCGCCTAGCGACCTAAGGCTGCCCGACCTAGAGCAACCAAACTCTGTCGATCGGGTTGCGTAAGCACGCAGACCATCCACAAGTTCCTTTATCCGCACCTCTCGAAAAGACTGCTTCTCCCCTCGTCCCCATCCCCCCGCCCACCCCTTGGAACTCTCTTGTAGCCCTCTCGATTTCGTAACACAGAATCCTCTCCCGAAGAGCGTCGGGGCGATTCCGTTCCACAGCGCGGCCTTCCAGCCCTCCACCTCTGTTCATTATCGGACCTAAGCCGCCCTTCCTAGCCATTGATCTCTGCCACAATCCGTCGCTCGGAATCGGATCCGCTCTTCTATCGCTATCCCGTTTACACCTTCTCCCCCCTCACCTTCCCTCGCCTCGCCTCGAAACCACTGCTGTTCCGCATGCTGGGTCCGCTACTCGGCACGTGTTCTGCCTTCCGCGTCCACCAGCCGTCCATGAGTCTACTGTCGACGGGCCACCCTGCTAAGGCTCGCATGAGCCTGGGTACCGCCCTCCGCGGCGTGGGCCGTCTGACGGGCAACCCTTCTAGCCAAAGTCGTCGCCTGCACCAGAGCCCCGGTCACCGACCAGTACCCTGCAGCTGGCCCGTTAGTCGCTTTCGCCACAGCCCACTACCTGCCCCTGAACTTCAACGCTCCACACCACTAGGCATCGGAGCCTCGGTATCGGTACGGTCCTTCGGGTTTTTGGCCTACTTTGTACGAGGGAGCAAGGCCCGCCGGGTGCCCACCACCGCGGCAAACCAATCCACCAGCGCCCAGCCGCGCGATCCGGGGACCGCTTCGAACCAGGTCGCGGGTCAGCAGCAGCAGCAAGGCCACAGTTCGGAAACCCTTCCCTCGCACAACCAGACCGAGAGCGCCCCGCTGCTCCGCGCCTCGTCCCCCACCCCGCCGCCATCGGAGGATGCGTTGGAAGTGGAGCGCAACTCCCCGCCGCAAGTCACGTGGCAATCCCTCCTCCGCCTCGTCCGCCTGGCGCGTCCCGAGTACAAGCTGCTAGGCTGCGCAGTCGGGCTCCTCTTGGTCTCGTCGGCCATCACCATGTCAGTACCCTTCGCAATGGGCAAGATTATCGATATCGTTGCCACCGCCGCCACACCCATCCCTTTTGGCCTGACCACGCGGCAGTTCTTTGCGATCCTCGGGTCGGTGTTTGTGGTGGGTGGGGTGGCCAACGCCGGCCGGGTCATGCTGATCCGGACCGCCGGAGAGCGCGTCATCCTTCGTCTCCGCGAAAGGCTTTTTGGTGCCCTCGTTCACCAGGATATTCCGTTTTTCGACCGCCACCGTACGGGCGACCTCGTCAGCCGGCTGGCCAACGACACCACCGTGGTGGGTAAGTCTCTCACCAATAACGTGTCGGATGGCCTGCGCAGCTTAGTCATGGCCGGTGCGGGGCTGTCCATGATGGTCTACATGAGCCCCACCCTTACGGGCATCATGCTCGGCATTGTCCCGCCCATCTCTATCGCCGCCATTATCTACGGCCGATTCGTCCGTGATCTATCACACCACACTCAGACCGCCCTGGGTGACAGCACTAAAGTGGTCGAGGAACGCCTCAGTAATATCCGGACCGTCCAGGCCTTCGTAATGGAAAAGGCCGAGCAGGCGCTGTACCACGACCGGGTCCACACCGTCTATGAACTCGCTCGCCGGGAGGCCGTGTACAGCGGTCTGTTCTTTGGGGGTGCCGGTTTGTTTGGCAACCTGGCCATCATGGCCGTGCTTGGCGTGGGCGGCAACATGGTCCTCCAGCAAACCCTTACGGTGGGTGAGCTCACCTCGTTCCTGCTCTACACCGCCTACGTCGGCGGGTCCCTTTCGGGCCTCACGTCGTTCTACTCGGAAATCATGAAGGGACTGGGGGCCAGCGGTCGCATTTTCAGCCTCCTGGACGCCCAACCGACCATTCGCAGCAACCAAGGCGCCCAACGGACCCTCCCCGCCCTCGAAGGCCGGGTGACGTTCGAGGATGTGGACTTTGTCTACCCGGCTCGCGAACGGGCCCGCATTTTCGAACATCTCAGCTTCGACGTGGCCGCCGGGTCGGTCGTGGGGATTGCCGGGGCGTCCGGTTCGGGTAAAAGTACCCTGATTGCGCTGCTGCTCCGGTTCTACGACCCCCAGGCCGGCCGTATCCTGGTGGACGGCGTGGACGTCCGTGACCTTGACCTCACCTGGTGGCGCCGCCAGGTCGCCCTCGTCAACCAGGAACCCACGCTGTTTGCCGGTACTATCGCTGAGAACATCGCCTACGGACTCGACGGGTTCGTCCCGGAGTCCCGCATTTTGGAGGCCATCCGCCAGGCCAGCTGCGATTTCATCCACGACCTCCCCGACGGTATCCATACCTTCGTTGGCGAGCGCGGCGTAAGTCTCAGTGGCGGCCAGAAACAACGCGTGGCCATCGCCCGCGCGATTATTAAGAACCCCCGGATCCTCCTCTTCGATGAGGCCACCAGCGCCCTCGATAGCGAGAACGAGTATTTGATGAAGGAGGCCCTGGAGAAGTTGACCCAGGGTCGGACGGTCATCACCATCGCCCACCGGCTGTCGACCCTCAAGAGTAGTGACTTGATTTTGTGTATGGAGGACGGCCGCGTCGCCGAGATGGGCCCGTTCAACGAGCTTATGGCTAACCCGCACGGTCCGTTCCGTAAGCTGATGGAGTACCAGACAAGCCATTAGTCCGGAATGCCTTTTATATATATAAAGATCCGTCAATTTAACAGGACATTGGATTGTATGTGGGTTTCGACAATTTCAACGGGAGAACGAAACATACACTACGAAAGAAGGATAAGTAGTTACAGATATGTACTTGGGATTGGTTAAATGGAGGGTGGCAGTCGAAAGCACAACCGCGTTGAAAAGAAAAGAAGACCCTTTTGACGCCGGACGGGGGGGGAGGAAAGAATCTAGCCCGAGGAGTTGTCCAACGGGTCCGCCAACCGCCGGTAGCACGCCAGGAACTTGTCGCCATCGTTACGAGCGACTTTACGACCCTCCTCGGTACTGGTCAGCACGCAGCGGACGACAGGATCGTCGTCAAGGTCCTCGTTGGGAATCCGGGCGAATAACGGGTGGGCGTCCAGGTGCTTGACCATCCACTCGTGCAGGTCACGCACGTCGGTGGCCGTGTACAAGATGCCGCCCTCGCGCAGCACATAGGCGTACTCAGCCAACAGGGTCGGGCTGATAATGCGGGCCTTATGCTTCTTCTTCTTGAAGTGCGGGTCCGGGAACAGGAAAAATAGCTTGCTGAGTTGGGCCTTGACGAAAAAGTTGGGGAGAAACTTCATGGCGTTCATGCGCATGATGGAAATGTTTTGGTACCCGCCGCTGACACAGAACGAAGGCCCAAACGTGGCCTGGTCATCGCCGTCTTCCTCGAGCTCGGCGATCGGGGTGGGATCGACGGCGGCCGCAGCGGCGTTGGCGGCCTGGGCGGCATCGATATCTTCCTGCTCACCGGTCTCAAGGGCAATGCAATTAGCACGAAGGGCCCGGATTCGTTCGTAAACGTACTGCTGGACCTTGACGCGGATCTCCATGCCCAGCATCAGGGTATCGGGGAACAGCGGGGCCAGGGCGACGAGGAGGCCACCGTAGCCGCAGCCAATATCGGCGAACTCTACGCGCGGACCATCCGGTTGAACAGCGGAGGAGGCAGAGCGGAGGGTGCTGACCGGAAGCGTACAGCGGGCTTCAAGGCCTATGGCCGCATCCTCCGTATTGGGTAGTCCCCCAGATTCGGGCGACCGGGAGCGCTTGCTCGGGACAGCCACCACGTCAGTCGGGACGGTATCAGCCGTGGCGAGGGCTGAGGCAGCGGGTTCGCCCGGGGGAAAGTACTTGGGAAAGTGCACCGACCAGTCCATCTGCGCTGGGCAGGTTGGGCTGCGTGGAACGGAAGAGAGAGAGGGACGAGAGGGCCGGGATTCGACACGACATTTATAATTAGATACTAGGCTATCCCTGTCTGTGGGATCCCGGTGAGTACGCTCAACATAGAGACATCCCGCGCAAGAGAAAACACTTACTACTGGAGGTTATGGTCGGAGAAGGGATTGGCGTGAGCGCGCTGCCGGAAGAACCGTTTCTGATGGTTAAGAGGTATCGGCCGACATGCGTGAGTAGGTGGGTAGGTAAGGTGGTAAAAGGGGGGTTAGATGTCCTGCCCACGCTCCGGCTTTGTCTGAAGCACTGTTGATCCGCTGACCGAATCGGCCTTGGTCTGCCATTCGGGATGGGCCCTGTAGACAACTTACCCGGGGCAACTTGGTATCTGGATCGGTAGTGGGACCCATGGTGCAAAGACGGAATGAGAAAGTGGCGAAATGTGGAATGTAGGCAAGTTAGAGGTGCAGCGTGCGCCAAGTCACAAGTGGACCGGTGATGTGGAGGCGAATGGATCGTGAATCACCTCGGGACACGTTCAAGGGCGTTGTTGCCAGGTTACTATTGGCAAAAAAAAAAATTGACCGTTTGGGCGCTGAAGAGATGGAGAACGGGAGGGAGTCACGCTGGACGCGACGCGCTTGGCTAGGGCACCTGGTCGCGCGTTGTTAGCATTACGAGGGTATGCGACCCGAGGGAGAGGTACTGAGAGAGCGTTAAGCTGAAGGGGGGTTCCTTCGACTACACTAGTGCCTAGGCGCCAGCTCGGGTCTTCGAGTGGGAGCGACCAGGACAGGATGGGTTAGGCCATACGAGCTAATGGCTGTTGTGCGCTATTGGCTGGTGAGGTAGAGCATTCGAGATTCGATCTGATGGGGGGTACCATCCAGATATAATCGAGCGGGCAGCCTTGGGTTAGTCGGTGGGCTTTCCTATCCGGCCGATAGGGGTTGGGGTTCATGGATAAGTCGGTGGCATGTGCAAGTTAATGGCGCCGTCGGACGCACCTGTGCAGGGCTAACGCATAGTGGGCCCCATGCTATGTGACTGTCAAGGGGGGGACTCCCTACCAGAGCATGGTGTGGCCGTTGCGCACGATCCTCTGCCTGCGCCACAGAAACGTCCGTCTGCTGGTGGACATGGTTCGTCTAGGCACCTTGGCGTGGCCGCCACCAGGCGCGTTTGTGAACGTAAAACCTTGTTGGCAACATGCAGACCGGTCCAGCGTCGCGGCAACAAGTAGGATTGCGCGGATCCGTGGTTTCTTCTCACCTGTCGAAACCCATGTAGCCAATGCCCAGGTGCTCAAAATCCGACCCATGTCCAACCACGGCCATTCCCGCCTGGATTATTAGTCAGCAGCTGGCCCGCTCACCAATCCGTGCTGTCCGGATTCGAGCGAGCGATCACTGTCACCAACCACGGCCACTCCTTAACTCTCGGAAGACGGGGTCAGGATTGGAAGAGGCGACGTGGCAGGGACCACAGGCCAACTGGCATAGATTAAGTGGCCCGCCGTCCCCACCGCCCCTGTCACATGAGTTTGGAAGGGCGTGTGTGTATGGGTGGGGAAGCGAGAACCCATCGCAGCCGGGGACGGGGTGTCTCGATTTGGTAGCCGGTGCATTTATCTAACCAGGCACATGCAAAAGCGACCAAAGCAAGTGGGTCCATTCTTCCCATGACAGCGCGGCCCATCCCTGGCTATGCCCCCAACTTCGCAGCCGGACCGAGGGGATGACGTTTAGCATACAATGTGGATGGCTGGGGCATGCGTGAAAGTACCAGTCACCCACCCGTCTCCCCCATCAAACCGGACGGTGTTTGCTCGTCGTATATAAAGGCCCGGCTGACCCCAACGCTCCACCAAACCCCTCCGTCTCCTTCATTTGCTGCAGCCTTCGAATCTAGAACTGACACTGTGCAATTTTTCCATACGTCTGACCCCTCATACGACCTACTTGCTCATCGTATTCGGTGCTCTGCTAGCCTCTAACAATCAGGCCAATCCGGCGCACATTGTCCAAATTTAACAGTAAGTAACCGCTCTCCCTGCATATCGCAACTACCATTAGGATGGGTCTGGCCTCTATGTAAGCTGTTCTGGCGTCCACCTCCCATCCCTCCCTCGGCGGTAGCTCGCTGCTATTGACTTTGGTCATCGTGGCGGACAACCCGCGTCCAGTACACGGGGGCGTGTGGGTAAGAAAGGAGACGAGGGTCAGTACTTTCCGCATCATGAGAACCAGCTGGTGGGGGAAGGGGGTCCCTTCACTGTTTCCCGCGGCCCGCATGATTGACAGAGGGTTGGGTCTTCACTTGCCGGCTCCCCATCCCACATGAACTGACCAGGCAGTGGGAGGCCAATCAGTAGGGGGAAGGGGGTATGTGAGTGAGGTGAGACAAGAAGTGCAGAGGGGATGTGAGACAGGAGAGCCCTTCCTTCCGCTGTTGTGACGGCCCTTTATATTCTCTTGCCCTCTCCACATCTAGCCGAGATGGCCTCCAAGGGCTGATGCCTGCTCTCTCATTTTAATCTTTACCACAGGTGCTTGGCATGTTGGATGGCCCTGTAGCCAGCTATCTGGACTCCTACAGGTTTCCTCTCTCTCTTTCTCTCTCCTTCCCTCTGCCTTCGATTTATTTCCCCAACGGCTATATCATGTCCGCCAGTCCGCCCTAACCCTTTACTTCCGCATACTCACTGTACCCTCCGTCACTCATGGTTCGTTAGTATTCCAAACATGAACACCTTCAAGGTCCTCCGCACCGCGGGCCGGCTCGGCGGCGCCGCCCGTTCGGCCACCCACGCCCCTGTCGCCCGCTCCACCCTAGCCCGTCGCGCCTATAGCACCCCCAGCGCCCAGCCCGCCAAGTCCAATAAGCACTGGGTCGGCGCCCTGATCGGTGGTGGTATCGGCCTGGGGCTCGCCTACTATGTATATTCACCGACGCCGATTGGTGGCTCCGTGGGCCCTATTGCCACGACGGACATCAAGGGAGAAGGCCAACAGCACAGCGACCACGCCCCTTGGAAGAAGGTGGACTACAACCAGGTCTATAAGGATATTGCCGAGGTCCTCGAGGAGAACGCCGAGGACTACGACGACGGCTCCTTTGGTCCGGTCATCCTCCGCCTTGCCTGGCACAGTTCTGGCACCTTTAGCAAGGCTGATGGAACTGGCGGTTCAAACGGGGCCACGATGCGCTACGCCCCCGAGGCCAACCATGGCGCCAACAACGGCCTCGGCGTCGCCCGCCAGAAGCTCGAAAAGATCAAGGCCAAATACCCGGACCTCTCCTACTCAGACTTGTGGACCCTCGCCGGTGTGGTGGCCATTCAGGAGGCCGGCGGCCCCCAGATCCCGTGGCGCCCTGGCCGTGCCGACGCCTCCGAGAACAAGATCATCCCCGACGGCCGACTTCCTGACGCCTCTAAGAAGCAGGACCACGTTCGCGACATCTTTTACCGCATGGGCTTCAACGACCAGGAGATCGTGGCCCTGGTGGGCGCCCACGCCATGGGTCGCTGCCACCCCGACCGGAGCGGCTACGACGGTCCCTGGGACTTCTCGCCCACCACCTTTAGCAATGAGTTCTTCAACCAGCTCCTGAACCAGGAGTGGGTCGTCAAGAAGTGGGACGGCCCTATGCAGTACGTCGACAAGCCCACGGGTTCCATCATGATGCTCCCGGCCGACATGGCCATCAAGGAGGACAAGGAGTTCCGCAAGTGGGCCGAACTGTACGCTAAGGACGAGAAGCGGTTCTTTGACGATTTTAGCAAGGCCTTCTCCAAGCTCATAGAACTCGGTGTCCCTTTCCCCGAAGACTCCCCTGTCATCAAGTTCCAGCCCTTGTAAGCCTGGGCCTTGAGTTGGCCAGGTTAGCCGTCGTTTCAGTCGTCTTGTCCGCGCTAGTGCCGGACCACCGTTCCTAAAGTTTGTGAAAAATTAAAATCATCCTACTTCCATCGGGGGGTAATGCCAAGTTTGGAATGCCTTTAGCTGCAATCCCAGCGCATGTGCCGTATTTTTGGCGGGCGGAAGGACCCTGCCCAGGTAGCTATGCTAGGCCACACACCAACTGTTACGGTGAAATTGCTTGTACAATCAATGCCCGTGCCGAGAATAGTCCGTAGTGACATTTCGACACCCCAGTGTCATATCCAAGGTTGCGGGTCGTTTCCATTATCAAACGGCCGTCACTACTGTTCCCCTCCCCCCTGGTCCACGCCATCACCTAGACGGCCGCTATCGTCTTTGCCAGGTGACCGAATCAGCCACAGCCGTGAGGCCCAAAGTCTGTCACACCGATTATAATCACGTGACAAGTAATCAAGGGCTTTATAGTTGACAATGCTGGGCAGCCTGACCAGAGCGCTTTCTCGCATGCTTTTCCATAGCGGCTAACGGCGGGTAAGGCCGAAACTACCAATCACGCACCCATTTTTTTCTGGCCACTCTGCCCCGGCTATGGCTAGGCCAACGGGTTCTCGGAATCCACCTAGCCATAGCCGGCAATGTATCCATGTCGTGCCAGAAAAAATACAAGTAATCACCCCTCTCCTAGTTAACGCTTGCGCCATTACGCCCCTCCACTCTGTCTCGCGGTATCTCTTACGTTTCCCTCACAGCAGCGCGGACTTACCGACTCCATTCCCATTTGGCCGACTCGATACCGTTTGAATTGCTACCCCTTACCTTCGACGTTATCTGCCTCATTGACCGCCCCGCCATGGCTTCCTCTAATTCGGTACCAGATCCTCGTGAGGACCTGGAGGGCTTCACCAAGTCCCTATTCAGCGGTCTGGTTGGCCTGACTAAATTGTGCAATATGCTTCCCACTCGGGATCTGACTTTCTACCGCACCATCGACAACGGGTTTGCCGGTCAACTGGATGCCTGCAGCGCGGAACTGCTGGGGCTGGGCAACCGTTTGATGGCCTTCACCAGTCCCGAAGCGGCCCGACCCTACGAGAACGTTGACGATGTGTGCACTCGCTACCATACGGCTGTAGACGTGGTCGATGGGCTCCTGGAGAAGGTTGACACTGCCCTCGACGAGCTCCGGACGGGTGGCAAACCCACGGCCGACCGGCCCGCGGGCCTGGCGCAGTCCGCGCCCATTGTCACCAAGGTCAAGGCTGCCGGTAAGGACCGGCTGGACTACCGCCTGATCCACGCCCAGAACATCGCCCGCCCGCAGCTTAAGTTCAAGGACCCAATCGATAATTCGGCCAAAACCCCGTTCGTGCCCAAGTTGGTCAGTAAAGTCCACGCCCAGGTTCCCCTCGAACCTTCCTGGATTACCAATCCGGAGGATCCGACCGCCCCGCCGCCCCACCCGTATGCCCATGAAATTACTCACCTGGACTACCCGGCCACCCTATTCGAGGCGCGCGAGCCGTTGCCGTATCACCCGTTCGACACGACGACGGCCACCTGGGTGGACACCGCCGATGGTGTCACGGCCATGCTGGCCAAGCTGCGGGAGGCTCCGGAACTAGCTGTCGATTTGGAACACCACAGCCACCGGTCCTTTCAGGGGTTCACCTGTCTGATGCAGATCAGCACCCGGGACGAAGATTTCCTGGTCGATACCTTAGCGGTCCGCGAACATCTACAAACCCTTAACGAAGTATTTGCCGACCCCCAGATCGTCAAGGTGTTCCACGGTGCCGAGTCGGACATTCTGTGGCTGCAGCGCGATTTCGGGATTTACGTGGTAGGCCTGTTTGACACGTACCACGCGTCCAATGTGTTGCACTACGCGCACCACTCCCTGGCCTACCTCTTGGACCACTTCTGCCAGGTCACCGCTGACAAGCGGTACCAGCTGGCCGACTGGCGAATCCGGCCCCTCCCGGCGCCGATGGCGGAGTATGCGCGGTCTGACACGCACTACCTGCTCTACATTTACGACTGCATGCGTAACGAGCTGCTGACCAAGAACGGGCCCATCGAAACGGAGGGGCGGCGGCGGATAGAGGTCACCCTGCAACGGTCGGCCGAGACGGCACTTCGCACCTACGTGAAAGAACCGTATGATGCCGAGCACGGTGACGGCGAGAGCGGCTGGCGACATTTGCTCCACCGGTACTCGCGGCCCCTACGGCCGCAACAGTTTGCCGTGCTGCGCGCCCTTCACGCCTGGCGTGACGATATGGCCCGCCAGGAGGACGAGAGTACCCGCTACGTTCTCCCCGGTCATATGCTGCTTATGCTCGCCAATCAGATGCCCACCGAGGCAGCGACCCTCATCGGATTGTGTAACCCCACCCCGCCCCTCGTCCGCATGTACGCTGCCGAATTGGCCGCCCTCATCGCCCGTATTCGCGCCACTAACCCGTCGGCGGCCGACGCTAATGGCGATGCTTCCTCGACCGCCGCTTCCGTTCCGGCCGGTCCCTCACATATCCGGTTCGGCGGCGATGTGGCTTCCGCCGCCATCGGTAGTACGGTCGATCCGTCGGGTACTGCCAACGACCTCACTCTACTCAGCCCGGAAGCGCTTCAAAGGCGGTACTCGGCTAAAGTACTTGACCCAACCGCCGCGGTCTTGGATCGGTTAAACCCGGCGGTGCTAGCCGGTGCCACCGTTGGTGAGAAGCCGGAGGCCGGGTCGATGGCCACTGCGCAGTGTTCTCTGCTGGCTAGCCTCAGCCACGTCCGCCTTGACCGCCGCCCTACCCCCGTAACCTCCGCTACGAGCCAGCGGGTAGCCGACGAGATCCGTGCTCACCTTACCTTAGAAATGCCCGCTGCTGCCCCCGAGGCTGATTTCAAGGAGGCAGGCGAAGACGAAGAGATGGAAGAGGCCGTTGAGGAGGAAGAGGAGGTGGCGGAGGAAGAGGTCCCGTCTCCCGTTAATCAAACCAAGGACGATACGATGGTCATTGCAGACCTCGTTAACCGGGAACGCTACGGGATCCGCAAAGTCCGTGAGCTGGATAACCGGACGGCCAAGCCACGGCCAGAGATTACCCTCGATGACGCGCCAGATTTCTTGGCGAATACCTTTGGTACCACCCGTCCGCGTGAGGAAACCGAGACCCAGGTGCCGGCGGCTAAGCGGTCAAAGGTTAAAAAGCAATAGAGCAGGATACTTGGCGATGAATCGAGCATATAACAAATTATCGTTATTAATAAAGCGAAAACAAATCATCGAATAATTTTATACTGGAGGTCTCAGATCGCAGTGGTTCAGATAAAAACTTGGAGAATGATTGATGCTGAGTCGATTGATGTCAGCCACTCCAGGATCGAACCATTTCTGACTTCACACTTAGCCTTTTCTACCACCCATCGTGTCTACTTTTCATACCCTTCCCTCCCCTGTGGTACCCGAGAGAGACGCGAAGCCTCTTAATACCTCCTGCATCAGCTCCCGCACCGAGATGCCCGCCTATATGCCTCGAATCCACCTCGCTCCTCCGAATGACTCAGCAAGCACCCTTGCAAGACCCACGCCCGAGGACACCCCAGGAGTATCCGCACTTACCACGAATGCACCGCCAACGACCATCCGGCTTATAAAGCGTACACCACGCCACTTGCGAAGCTATCGTCATTACTACCCCTCTGAACTTGCTATTCTCTAATAAACCTTTATTTTCACCCTTCGGCATCATGCCTACCACGCAAACAGTGGTTTAGATTTTCTATGGTTCCTAAACGATCATTGGTCTATGTCGTGCACGAAAAAATATATATGCTACCCACACCGTCTTGCCAACTTTTTTCGTTCATGTCGTAGCGTACACTATCGGCGCTTTATTAAGTTTACGGCAACGCAACTATGGATGCTGTTCATAAACATTCTCATCCTTATCTACTACTCGACAAGCACCTCCTAACCAACTATCCAAGCAGGCTTTATAGTCATGTGGCTGACGCTTGACAAAAACCGATTGCCAGACATCCCCGGCCGCCTCCAGTGCGGTGAACGTCTTACCACATACCCCACCATTTGACACCCCTGGGCAGGCGGAAGCCACAGAGGGGGGGGGCTAAATCAGGGGAGAGTAGGAATTGACCGGAAGAAGCTTTACTCGGGTGCCGGATGTGCAGGCATGGATGGCTGCAGGGCAATGGGGGGGGGTGGTGGTGCATTATGGCGGTAGAGCTGCGGATAGGTAATGGTCCAAACTTCCACGTGCCTTGGCCCTGACTTGAAGCATGAACTCTAGTCTATACTCTAGGTAGTGGATTGGCAGGGATTGTGGAACCGAGGGCGAGAGACGTAATGCTCAGATGTAACGGGCCGTGTTTGATGACATTCCCAAAAATGCACCATTTACACCCCCTTGAGTATGGCACGGCCCTGGTGGGTCTCAATTGCAATAGGGTCACCATATATAATGCTGCCTCCGGGCTTTCTAAAACCAGCAAGTGAACCGTCCAAGTATACCCTGGCATGCGCCCACGCCTGACGATGGGGGGGGGGGGTACCGTAGGAACCCACTAGCTCTGTCGAATTTCTCCAGGCAATTGGCGACACAACGTACTCGCCGGTAGCACCAGTCGTCCGTGAGATCACGGAAGGCCCGGCGTTTAAGGTGAACACGTAACCCCAGGTCCCTGTGCCTGAAGCTAGGGAAAGTGTGACAGACATGGGTCTTATCGTTTGAAAACCCGTATAGGGTAGACCTTTAGCACTCTCGGGACTACAGTCCCATAGTGTGCGCCAAGGTGGTCTGGTGAGCGGTCAGACCGGGAGAGAGGTTGCCTTCAAGGGAGTAGTGGACCCGTACGAAAGTGAGCTAGTCACCAGTTGGCAGGTGCTGTGGCAAGGGGTAACTGGTTCCAGCGTGGAAGTCAGTTCAGGCAATGTATTTATATATATTCTGTCTAGTGGCGCTTTGACTATATATAATCAGGTACCGCTCATCACGGTTGGTACATTGGGGCTAGGGGGGGGATGAAATTCCAAAAGTCGACACGGGAGTAAGGCAAATATGGGAACTGTAAAATGAGGAATGGTCCTATTATGAAATGGTATGGCCCGTTCGATGCTTTGTACTGGATACTTCTAGTTCCCGTATCCAAGCCTAATGGCTGTTATTTCAAGTTTCGCTGAACACCAGAATTTAATATCACGTATATAAGGTAATGAACAGACAGGTGTCCATTGGTAGGGCGGGTAAAAATATGGAAACAAAAAATACAACAATAAAACGTAGGCATCCTTTAGCGATGCGTTTACTGGAGGGTAGTCGGCTCCGTCGTGACCATGGAGTCGTAGGTCAAAAAGTAGAGCTTATTATCGGCGCCAATGTACACCGGGAAATTGTTTTCGAACTCGGAGGCGGGCTCGGGCTTATCACACCTCTGGACGAGGCCCTTAAGTATGTCGGTACGTGGCTCCCAGCCCAGGTACCGGCCCGAACCTTTCAGGTCGCATGCTTCAGCGTCTGACATAGCTTCGTACCAGCTCTGAATCTTACCAACATGATCAGGCTGGTTTAAACGGTCGGCGACGAGTATAGCGGTTCTCCGCTCGTCATCTCTGTAGGAAATAAGTGTATTGTCCGGGGTTCGCCTGCCTATGTACGCATCGAGGTGGTCAAGCATCCCCAATGCGGAAAACGCAACCACTACCGAATGACGGAACACTTTTTCTACTTCCGTTTGGTAAAATCTGCCCGTAGCACGAAAGGTCCGCCTGTAGACGCTATCCTGCATCGTTGACGTGACCTGCCCCAAACCGGGCGCTTGAGCACCAGTTGTAGCGCTATCAATGACGTTGATATTGTCATCCTCGTCATCCTTGTCACCTACACCATTTAAGATGATTTCCATGAATTGGAGATGACTGGTCGGGATGCCTGACCCTTGGTGAAGAATGTCCATCACCCCGAAATTACCTAGCTGACCCAATAGAACCCGTTGTAGGTGATCCAGATACCTCATGTTACCGAGAAGCAGTGCCTGAGGGAAACGCAGGGCCAAGTTAGCCTTATCTTGGTAGATTATGTCGTCGAACTTGATCGGCCGGGCGGCGTTGTTGATTTTGAGTAGCTCGGGGCGGAAATCACGTATGGCCCCCGGCAGGAAGGCTTTAGTGCTCTCATGATTGTTACCGGCTGCTGCTTCCACACCTGGGCGGTAGGCCGCAGAATCCTCGTTGCCCACAATTGTGACGCCCTTCACGTTTTCCTCGGATGGGAGTGGGTAGGACAGATAAGGCGGCACTTGGGCGTTAGCGTAAACGTTGCCAAGAGGGGTAACATTGCAAACGCGTAAAGTACCAACCAAAAATCGCCGATAAAGAGTGGCCTCTACGAGGGGTTTCGCAACGGGCCAGATTGTGCCATGCATGTACTCTTTGATCTCCGTGATGTATTCGTCACGGACCTCCTCGTTAAGTTAGGTGTCGCGAAGTATCTGGTAGTCTTGATCAAGTAGGCGCTGCTGACGGCGTTCATTGTTCTCGCCCACCACAACATTGTTCCGCGGCCAGGCTAAGTTGTCGTGTGCTA